>LPNX010033076.1:138487-223216 GCA_001517045.1 Pseudotsuga menziesii
ATCCACAAGACATCATTTTGGTAGAATTTGGTGCTCACTCTTTGTGCCTTGATACTTTTTGAAAATTGGTCTTCTTCTTGCACACGATCAGATAGAGTGAAGTACCCTTTCACGGCACTTTGATCTTCAAAGGATATATAATATACCCCTTTGAATGGCGATGTTTTTTATTATGTAATCCTTCTATGTCCTTATAATTTCTTGGCATTTATATTGATGGACCCAAATCATGTTATGGATTCCAAGTTTGGGGACCTAGTATACTTTCACCTAAGAGTCCAATTTTTTACGCCGCAACACATGATTCGTTGTAAGACATCATTGAATAATATATTTTTTTCTCTATTTTTCAATCTAAAAAAAATTTGAAATTTGGTCTCCTTCCAAAAAAAAATCTGATGTATAAATGAATCAACATCATGTAAAGTGAGGTACCCTTTCATAGCACCTTGCTTGTCAAAGGAGAATACTTCTACCCCTTCTAGGACACCAATGTTGGTTCTCTAATGTTACTTTGTTCCTAAAATCTATAGGCATCCTATTGATCGCCTCCACCCCCTAGGTACTATCATAATGATTTGGATCAATTCATGCCCTAAAATAGATTTTAGCAAGTAGCACTAGACATAAAATTTGCTACTTGCTAACATTTAGAAATAAAAATGCTACTTTCTCACATTTCAATATGGGCATAGTTTTTTTTAAATTACTTAATACCGTTGCATTTACGATGATAACATTGACTATATCCGAAGAGGTTACTATACAACTGATGGTAAATGCATGAAATATTTGTCTAGGGTTGTGTCGGATATCCGAAGAACACCCAACAATAATTCGATGAGGATTCTATACCTCTGACGACAAAGGTTGTATGGTCTGTCATCGAATTTCCGACGCATACATGTCGATTATTCGAAACCTTGAGATGAATAAGTTGTCAGTTAATCGACTAATTATGTGTCAGAAATTCAATAGCAGATCATCGGATTTTGTCATGGATAAATGGTCCTTACATGTCAGTTATTTGACAACATGGTAGGAATAAGATATTGGTTAATCGAACATGTATATGTCAAAAATTCAATGACAGATCGTCGGATTTTTGTCATGGGTTTGTGGTTCTTACTTGTAGTTTATGTGACAAGTGGTTGTCGTATTTAGTATGGATTATTGTATCTATTGGATATTTGAATAATTTTTACCTACGTTTAAAAATAAACTACTTTGTTGGATGTTAAACGAAGTGTTGTAAAAATTCAGACAAATATGTTGTCTGATGTTGGGTTCAAATTTACTTGTGCGATGAAGGAGACAATTAGATAAAGATGAATGATGAAGCGTATAAAATGAAACCCATGGTGAATTCCACTTTCCAATTCTCGACCAACCTATCGAAATCATTTTCCTTTAGTAATTTCATAGTCCATTTTCTATGAATTTTACACTTGTACATCATCCTGGAGCTATTAAAGTGCCAATAACTCTCTTGCTGTCAATTCACATGATAAAATGAGTGCAAAAATGAATCTAGATATATAGGAGAATGGTAATGGTGACTTTTCATACCCCTTAGTCCTTAGTAGCGCCCTATGAGAACCAAGGACATCATCTCATCAGAATATAAGATGACCAAAAAAATAAAAGTGATAATAATCACTATAACTCAAAACTGTGGCAATTTGCGGTAAAATGAGACTACAATATTTATGTTGGGCATGTCTAGAACATAGATAACCAATTTGTATCACTGTAGTCACTTCCTCAGGAAACATGTTTGACTTGATCAACTACATTGAACTGGTCAAATTGGTCCATCTAAAGGTGAGATAATGATTTGCATAAATATGTATGCATTCAAGGTAACCGATTCTCCAAGATGTATATTAACACCCAACTACATCGTACTAATCATAATAATGTAGACTGAATAATAATAAATAAGAAAAATATACATGTGTCTTTGAATAGCCTTAGAATCGTCTATGAATCCCCCTGCATAGACCATTCTTATAAAGTTTAACTCGTCTTCTAATACAGGGTGAAGGTGGATAAATAAGGATTAAGGTGAAGTTTTACAACTTGTTGCTTTACTTTGACCATGTGATCTTTCTGAGTGACACTGAATACACACAATCACAGTGACAATATGCATGACAAAGAACATTAGAGGATGGTGGTGTCTCACAAATGGGTAGAGTACTTGGGTTTGTTTCCATTAGACTTTAACAAGTATCCATTTAATGTTTCATAAACATTTACCTTTCAAGCATTAAAAATTTAAAAAGATACTAGACAACCTCCAAGGGTAGGTTCCCTGGATAGCCTTTTGGGCTCCAGATAATGACTTGGCCTAGCCCCACTTCTAGAGAGCATCCATATCCTCGATGGGTTTTCCACCCTGTTGTCCTATAGGGGAAAATGGACTTACATCATACAAAGGATGAGGTCTCATCCCTTGGCCAATGACTAGTTTTATAACATTATTTCAAACATGGTGTTTATAAACACCATTAATTTGCATCCTTTAGATACAACATTTATGTGTTCTGATGTATTTTACACATTTTAAGGAGTACTTATTTCAAGGGCTAAAGTAAAACCATTCGGTGACACATGCTGCACATCCCTTCCATAAGGAATCATACAAGCAGAAGGAAATGAACTAGGCCACATATGCTAGAGATAAGACACAATGCAAACATGGAGTCTATCATGCACAAGAGTCGAATTGGGGGAAAATTCATCAATCTCACAGGTCCAAGTCATAAGTCAAAGGGTAAGGAAAAAACTAGATGAAGACTAGATATATGAGGAAAAGTGATAAAGTGGTACCAACATAGTAAGATAAGGTAAGTTTGTATAAGTCATGGTATATGAATTGGCCTTACATATTAGACTTCCAACCATTCGTAACACAAGTTAGGAATCACAATACTAGTAAAATAAGCATATGTCGCCATAACCATTGTAGCACATTAAGTCAAGGTGTTAATTTACATTATAGAGAAAACTAAAACCAAGAAGCAATATACTTTATCTCTCTCTCTCTCTCTCTCACACACACACATATTAAAACAAAAAATAAATATACATGATCTCACCATATATATATATATGTGTGTGTGTGTGTGTCTGAATGCCACTTTGTTTGTCAATAATGTACCATCCATGATACCATTCTCAAATGGACTATGACTCTACCAAGGTCATCTTAATGGACTAGGAAATCTTGGTCATGACAAGGACTAGTTTGCATCTAATGCTGAATGAGGCTCCTAATGTCTCAGTGATGCAGGTCATGTTGATGATCAATCCATGTTGTACCCTCATGACAAAACTAGCATTGGAAAATGAGAGAAAATATCCAACCTTTGCATCATAGTATCCTAGGTACAATGTATGTGATAACAATACCAACAAACAAACACCAGGTCACCAATCAACTAGAAAAGACAGTTACCAAGGAGGGTGAATTGCTCTATGGAAGTTAGTGCTTAAATATGTGAAAATGGAGTTGGAATGAACCTAAAACTTTTCCTTAGGGGTTTTTAAGGTTTTCCTACTTGTATTTTTAATTATTTAAATGAAAGGTGACTGGAAACAAAACTTATAAAATACAAGGGTTTTAATTTAATTATTTCTATTTTACTACTTAAATGGAAATGAAGAAGAGAAAAATATTTGATGTACTTATCTGGTTACTGTGGAAAAATGCATAGATGGTGAAGAATACTACTGCAAAGTACAAATACAAGAGATTTGGTGAAGTCCCGGGCTATAATTAAAGTGCTCAAGTGACCAGTCGCGCTTCTATTGCTTCCACACAAAGAAAAAATCAGTTCGCATGACAAAGAAAATGAGTAACTAAGGAATGGGAGACTAATGATCACTAATACATTTGGGCGGATTTTTCCACAAAATATTTCCACGTTTTGAACATTCATGGATTAATACTTCATTTTTTTATCATGGAGGAAAAACCGTGGCAATATCGATGTTTTTAATTTTCAAGGAACTTTCGTCTCTATATCAACGATATATGGCTATCTGTGCACACCCGCCAAAAAAATGTTCTCATTTTTAACGCTTATGTGCCCTCTTTTATCATTCACACAAATTCTTATTCTTATTGCTACCACACCAGTAGCAGGATTATAAAACCTCATTCAAATTAGACTCATAAATATCAAGATTGTCCATTGAATAGAGAATTCTGGTGAAGCACCGGAAGACATAAGCTGCTTCCACCAATGAACCACCAGTCAATATCACTACACAAATAGACGTGGATAATGAAATAAGTAGACAAATGGAGTCTTGTTTAGATGGTTTTTGTTTCGAAACAATGAAAACATAGCCATGATTGCAGTCCCCACTAAAGCAATTGTGGTCGTCCCTATGAATTTATAACATCTGCGCATATTCGCTTAAGTAGTTCCCCAGATTTCAATGACTCTTCGTTGTTTACGCATGGGTCAAGTCATGCATTTTCAACACATTTGGTATAGTTGTGACAAGGTTCTTGGTGATTGATTGAGCACGGATTGAACCCGGATTTCTTTATCAACCATATCCAAAACTAGAGAGATCAGTCCTACTCTGCAATAATCATCTGGCTGTAAATTCATAAAAGGTAAGCATGCATCTTTTTTTGGGGGATACAAACTAACATTGAGGCTCAAAATAATAGTTGTATTCTTCGGGTCATGTACCTTACGAATGAATTTAACAACCCTGCAACTCCCTCATTTTATTTAAACCAGAGTAATTACAACAAGAGGGTCTAGTCAACAATGACTCTAGCCAATTCGTTTTTTTTTATAGACCCGATGCTCCACTAAGCTATTGTCCATTGACATAGTGTTAATCACTTTCCACAGTAGAAGGACAACTTTCATTTGGATCATTTGGGCCACCTAGTGTTCCTATGCACAAACTATCAAGGTCTCCTTGTGAGTAAATCAAAGGCCATTACACAACACTTGTTGGCATCAATGAAAACTTCAGTCTGTTAGACACAATGCTCACTGAGAGGGGGGGGGGTGAATTAGTGAGCTAAGGATTCAACTAAATTTCAACTTTTTGTACCAATATTATATCATTATTTCACAATTGCTTCAACAACATATTTATCAAAGAACAATATCAACTAGGGACATTTCATTCATTAATTAAACACATCACTATCAAGACATTGCACAAGGGACACAAGATATAGTTTTGTAATATTTATATAAGTGGATACTTTAATCTCCAATATGGGATACAACCCATAAGGTGGAACCACCCACCAAAATGGCTCAGTCAGCTACAATTGACTGGGATGCTACAACATCCAAACAAGCTTCAACTTGTCAAAAGACCAATAAGTCTTTCCCTAGCTCCACCCAACCTCCCTATACAAATTTCAGATTACAAATTACAATTGATACATCAGACTCTTCCAAAGTTTGCCACATGCACACACATAAAAAATACCAATCAACAAGTCTTCATTCTGTACTCAGCAAGTCATTCAACATACAACATACTGCAGCCCTGTCTCAACTCTGTCCATACACCATTAGTATCTTGTCTTCAGTACTGTCCACATAAGCATATAGGATTCCAAACTGTTTAATTTAACACTTAGAAAAAAATATTTTTAACTTGTAAAAACAATTTTTCTTCTACTTTGGCAGATTGATTTCTCCCTCATGTGATCACCATAAGGAAACCTACAAGCATGGCTAGATAGCCTTTTCAACAATGAACAAGACCATATCACAAGATAAATCTATTGACACACACACAATCTCTAGAAAGCATTTCAAAATAGCTTCTTAACCTCTTTTGAACATCAAAACATATTTCTTCTCACTATGAAAAATATTATTTTTCGTATTTTTGGCAGAATGATATTTTGCCTATGAGACCATCATAAGACAACCTGAAGGTATGGCCGGATAGTCAATTCACCAAGGAACATGCCTATGCTACCTGATGAATTTTATCATCAAAATAACCCCTCCTTGTAGGCATTTCAAAATTCCTTTTCAATTTCTTGAATCTAACACAACCAATTTTCTTGTGTTCTTAAAATGAAAAATAATAATTTTCTTACTTTTGGCAGATTTATATCTTTGTCATAAAACACTCGACAGGATAACTGTGACCATGGTTAGATGAATCCATCAAAAAGATATATCCTAACACTTTCATATTATTTTTTTCATCATCCTATGAGATAGGGTGGACATTTCCCTGAGGCCACTGAGGCAGTTTTGCCAGTACAGGAATAGTGCAAAAGAACCTGGAACTCTGTTTTGGTAGACCATTATCTTTGTCATCAAACATCTTCTTTGAGAAATGAGACCATGGTGAGATATCCTCTTCAACAAGATGTAGGATTATAGCTTCATATAATTTTTATCATACACCTATAAGGTAGGACGGGCATTTTCCCAAGGCCACATGAGCCAGTTTTTCCAACACTTGGACAATTTTCTTAGTTTGGTCCAATCTAACTAAAACACTGTTTTGGTAGGTTCACAACTTCTTCCTCAGCTACTTCGAAGACAAACTAAAGACATGGTCAGGTAGGCCAAATATCAACCTACAATACCCCCATATGTTGTGGGAATTTTCTTCAACACACAAGTTGTGGCGAGCATTTTCTTAAGGCTACCTAACCCATTTTTGCAACACTTGGTCATTTTCAGGACTTTCTCCAAAATTTATTTTGAAACCTCATTTTGGAAGATTCTTAACTTTTTGTTCACACATGCTTAAGGAGAAATAATACCATGGTTAGGTATGAAAACCAACACACTACAAGACCAGGATGTTTTGCGGGACTTTACTCTAACCCATAATTTAGGGGGTGCATCTTTTTGAGGCTACTTAGCCATTTTTTATTGCTCTGGCACAAACCCCTATTTTGGAAGGTCTGTAATTTCTCCCTCAAGACCTTTCAGGACAAACAAAAGACATGGTTAGGTAGGAAAAACAACAATATATAGGACCCCCATGTGGTGCGAGCATTTATATTCTCCTATAAATTATGATGTGCATTTCCCTAAGGCAATTTTTACTAATTTCCCCATAGTCATTTTCCTGTTTTCCACCAAATTATCATATTTTTCCAAAATGATTTTCATTAATGTTGTCATCAACGACAATCCTCTTCATCACAGTCTTCATGCTTTTCTTTATAGAAATTAGTATATAATATACTGCATTTAGAAATATACTTATATCTAATGTATTTGACAAGTTACTGTTTGGTATGGTGTAGGTAAGACAATTACTTGTCACTACAAGGATTTTTCACTATGAATGAAATGCAAGGAAGCTTGCTCAGTTTAGAGCAGAATTAGAGGCAAGGGGAGATGGAAAATGTTATTTCCCTTGCTTTGATTGCAGGGGCTTGCAAAGAATAATAATTTTAATAACGACAGCTAAAAGACATTGTAGGGAGAAGGGGCACGCCGAAGGGGGTTATGAATATCCTCCCTTGGTAAGAGGTTATTCAATTTTTAATGTATTCTCTGTAATAGTCATCATGTCATGAATTTCAGTATAATGTCTTATCGTTTTATTATATGTTCTATACACACTAATTTTACTACGTTGTTTGTAAATATATAGACAATGCCCCAAAAATGTCCTCTGCTTCCAGAGAGTTATTTGCCAAGCACTAGCATAAATACTCATTTATAGGGTGACGAACATCTAGATCAGAATATTGAAGCTGATCAAGTTCTTAATGATGATATGGATGGATATAACGTTAGTGATACAAATCAGGAAGATGAGATGCATAGATTGATCCAAGACACATTTGCTCTAATGGATGAGGACAACTAGGATGATAGTCATGATGTTGATCCTCTACTCGAGAAGGAACGTTAACCTCTTTATGAAGGCTCAAAAACAAATCTTCTATCTGCTATATTATTGTTAGTGAACTTAAAGGCTTTGAATGGTTTATCAAATACTTGTCTCACACAGATACTAAGGTATGTAATTTGTTAATTATTTATGTCTGCATGTTCACATGTACATAAAGGGTTGAATTTTTTCCTATATTGCTATTGTTATCTAATTTGTAAAGTATGGATGTGATATTGATGATTAATATTCTTTACATTGACTTATTATTTTGAATTTTGTAGATTGTTAAGTGAATTTGTATTACCAATCTCATGTTGATGTAATTGTAACTTCAGAATGTATTCACTTGTATTTCTTATCTATTGTAACCCGATGTTTATTTCGGGATGTATTGTAATGTAATTGAGTCATGTCATACCCCGATGTTTATTCTGGGAAGTTTCTATAATGAGAAATTCATGTCTAGTCATTATGGGTAACCCTCCTATTGGTCAAGGGTTAAAGTCCCCATAGTTGTGGGGCCCTTGGGTTATTAGAATATCCTAGAGAAGTTGACCCTAGGTGAGTCATTGTAAGTCAGGGAAATAGTCCCCACCATTGTGTTAAGGACAAACCTCCTTGTTGGTCGGAGGAGGCAAAGTCCCCACAAGTTCTGAGGCACTAGGGTTATTAGACACTCCTAGAGATGTCAGCTCTAGTAAGTAATTGTTACGTGAGGCCGACATGTTGGAGTGGGTTCCAAGTGAACGGAAGAATATAAATAGAGAGTGAGTCTCTCTATTTAACACACACACTCACTCACTCATTAGGGCACATGAGTGAGAGAGAAGAAGCTCTCTTAGTGAGAGAGAGAGAGACAGAAGCCGTGGAGATCATATTACTATTTTCGGGTTTTACTTTTGGTGCTGATTCTATCTTTGAGGAAGTTGCGGGGTTTTCTCCTTTATGGTTTCCCTGAATAAAATTCTTTGTGTCTCTTGTCTCTTGTGTTGTGCTTGTGTTTTATTGTTGTGCATGTTATTCTCTCAGTTAAAGATCCTAATGTAATGCTAGCTTGAATGATAAAAATCTAACATGGAATCAGAGCTAACCTGAGAAGAAGACATTATGCAGCTGCAGAAGCTAGGGATTCTTAATTTTTGGGTCTTTCTCCACAATCCATTAGTAAAAGTATTCTAGGATGACTCTCCATTGAAGGGTGCATCTTTTTGTCAAAGCAGAATTCGATTCCGAGCATTTTCAGTTTTGGTGCGGAAAATTAGGGCTTTCTACAGAAGAGTAATTTTTGAGTGAGCCCAGAATAGGATTGTTATCCTCATCAAAATCAAAGTTTAGAGACATGGATCAATAAATTTGCTTGTGTGAAACTTCAGAAAAGTCAAACCCTAGTTTGACCTCTAGCTAAGAAAACCCTAAATACTAAAACTGGTACGTTGTGGTACATTCGCTATATCCTGATATTGGCAAAGGATCAGGAGCTTAAAATTTCATAGGACAAAGATAAAATCCGTATTTACATTGTGTCAAACATTCAGCCTCATATTCTTTATATTCTGGGAGATATGATCCCTCCAAGTTAGGGTTCCAGCCTCTTCCAGATTTCATCCCTAAACAGGACACATGGGGAGAATTGCTATATATTGGTCTACAAAGGTCCAAATTGAATTATTGAAGATGTTACAGAATGGGAACATACTTTAATTTCTGTGGTCTGAATTTCAGACCCAGAAGATGAAACAGTGACACGTGGAAGTTAGTACAACTTCACTGTTCTGAACAGTCCTGTAACAGGTCACCTTGGGAAAAGGATCATAAATCCCAATTGGTGAAACCAATTATGATGAAACATATGGTGTTGGAACAGGGACATGTGAGGCTACTTGATTGCGAATTTTTAGACACAGAGGAGTAGTAAGTTTGGATACATCATAGAAACAGTGATAGGAATTTTTGCAGAAGAAATTGGAAAACTAGGGCTTCCTGTTCCGGTAGCTTCCCTCCACTGTTTTCAAAAAAGGAGTACATTGGACAGATCCATTTGAATAGATATATATTTCTATCTAATCATATCTAAAAGATTCCAAGTTTTTAAAATTAGGGTTTCTCTGACAAACCCTTGATCAACCAGCTCCAGAACCAGGACGGACACCTCAAATCAGTAAGATCTAATCTATTGCTATCTTCATTTGAGGTTCTCATTTCAAAGTGATTTATCACATCAGCTTGATGATAATATTGGTGAAGTTGACAACTTCCAAGCATGGAAATATTTGATCTCTCTGAAGAAAATGAATTGGAAACCTACATGAGTAGAGAGGTTCCAGTTCCAGAGGGAGATGAGGCTCAAAGCCTTAGTCAAGAAGAACTTGGTCAAGGCCAAGAAGATCATTGCTGATTCAGTCACGGATCAACTTGTACCACAAGTGTCTCCCCCAAAGACACCAGAGATGTTTGATTCCTTGACCAATCTATTTGAAGGGAAGAACATAAATCAGAATATGACTTTGAGAAAACAGTTGAAGAATGTGAAGATCCAGAATGCAGAGACCATAAAGTCATACTTTACGGGGGTCTCTCAAATCAGAGAACAACTTGAAGTCACCTTGAATGGCCTCCTAGGATCATGGGATTAATTCATTCAAATAATGTGTGCCAGAAGGAAGTGATTACTTTCAGTAGACTCTAGTAAGAAGAATAAGCTCGACTCATAAGAGAAGATGGGAGCAACTGAAGATCAAGCGATGAGGAATATGAAGATCTCAACTCTTGAAGAACTCCTTACCCGCCTTAGCATTTGGATAAGAAACGATGCTATTATGAATGAAGGAGACGATGAAGCTGAAGGCTCAAGAAGGATTCTACCCATGAAACAAATAAAGATAAGTATTCAATTGTCATTTCATAATATTGTTTTGTTATGCATTTGTTTATATTCAGTTAATGTATTATGCATGATAGATTGTTTGCATTAATGACAGTATACTACTAATATGCATGTGATGGGTAAGTAGCTCATGGTGCTATACAAATATCCATTGCTACTTATCTAGAATGAAACCTCTTTGCTGACATATTGGATTAGTGCACAATCTCAATGTTGTCCGATGAAAGGCATCTAGAAAAGTTTCAGTGAGATATGGATGAATGTTGTATTGGCTAAAGTAGTTGCATGATCATATATTTATGCATAAGAATTTTCCAGTATGAATATTCCTTATGAAATGTTTCTAACCATACAAATGCATTTGACTTGTAGGAAAGATCGCATACATAATCGCCTGCAAGCAAAGAAGAATGAAACTTGTTCCGAAGAACAAATGACGATAGTTCAAAGATAAAAAAAATAATATGATGAATGCAGCGACATCATTGATGCAGAACCTTCCAAGAAGAAAGGGAAGACCGGTTCAAGAAGAATGATGTCTAGGATGTAGTATCGATACATGAAGGGAAGTTTGTAGTTCCATCATGCAGTAGATGGAAACATCATGGGATACAAGGCAAGATTCAAAGAGATATTTGTAGCCAGACACATGACAGGAAAAATCATGTGTGTAAATGAAAGAAGACCTTGTATGAGCTTAGAAGACACCCATGAGATAACACATACATGAGAATATTGATGAAGATCTGAACCCTTGCTACAAGGTTGACAAACTCACAGATGGGTGCAAGTAGAAATTTTGAAAAGGTTCAAGACAGAGGATCTTGGTATCCAATGATCCTAGATGGATACATAAAAGATTAGTAGCATAGGAAGCTACTTATCACTTCGGTATAGAATGTTTTAGTGCATAGAGTACGAAAGACAGAGGGAGTATGATGCTTCAGAGGGAGGGACTGTAGAAGATCCTGTGTTTTGACATGATACGACAGGATGGATAGATTACTAATGACTTTAGGCTTTACTGAGAGTAAAGTTCCAACCTTTGCTTCAAGGTTGAAGGCGGAAGACCAGTGATGCTCCTGTTATGTGTCGATGCACTATTTTCTAGGCATGGAGGTGTGGACAAGGGAAGTACGCAATAGACATCCTGAATAGGTTCAGGATGATGGACTACATGACCACACCTATGGCATCGAACATGAAGCTGTTAAGTGATGCTTCATTAGAAACGGTTGATGCTATGATGTATCGTCAGATGATTGGGTCCTTGATGTATCTGACAAAAACGAGACCAGACATTTGCTTTGCTGTGAACACCTTCAGCCAGTTCTTGATAGATCCGAGAAATGTTCACTTGATTGCTGCAAAGCATATTCTGAGATACCTGAGGGGTACAACTGATTATGGGCTCAAGTACGAGGTGAACCAGAAGATTAACCTAGAGGGTTATGTTGATTCAGATTGGGCAGGCAGTGCCATCAATAGGAAGAGAACTTCAGGGTGTCGCTTCAATATGGGATCAGGTGTGATCTCTTGGTTTAGTGGGAAGCAATCCTATGTGGCACTAAGTACAGCTGAAGCAGAGTATGTCACAGCTTGTTCAGCTAGTTGTGAGGCAGTATGGATACGGAAGCTACTGTCGGATTTATTTGATCTCCAGATGGATGCTACTTGTATACATTGTGACAACCAGAGTTGTGTGAAGTTGTCAGAGAATCTAGTGTTCCATGACAAGTCGAAGCATATCGAGATCAAGTATCACTATATCAGGGATATGGTGCAGAGGGGAGTAGTGAAGCTCTAGTATGTTGCGACCGAGGAACATATAGCTGATGTATTGATGAAGCCATTGGCTAGGGTGAAGTTTCAATACTTCAGGGAGAAGCTTGGTGTTCTCTAGATCGAGGTTTACTCCAAGGGAAAGTGATGAGTCCCATAGCCATTCTGACATGGTGAGAGGATTGGTTCATGGTAAGATGTAAAGGCTGAGCCATTCTGTCATGGTGAGAGGATTGGTTCCTTCCATGTCAGATATGAGTGTTGAATGCCATTCTGGGAATGGAGGTACCTGGTTAGTTACTAGGAGCACTCAGTCCGGGACTGAGAGAGCCATTCTGATGAGTTGGTCAGATGTAAGGGCTGAACCATTCTGTCATGGCTAAAGGATTAGGTTCCTCCCATTTCAGATGTGAGCGTTGGCCATTCTGTCGAGTAGGACAAATTTAAGGGCAACTGCCATTCTGGGAATGGAGGTACCTGGTCAGTTACCAGGAACACTCAATCCGGGACTGAGAGAGCCATTCTGACGAGTAGGTCAGATGTAAGGGCTGAACCATTCTGTCATGGCTAAAGGATTAGGATCCTCCCATGTCAGATGTGAGTGTTGACCATTCTGTCGAGTAGGACAGATGTAAGGGCAACTGCAATTCTGGGAATGGAGGCACTTGGTCAGTTACCAGGTAGCTCAGTCTAGGACTGGGGGCCATTCTGGTGAGGGTGTAGGATTTGGTTCCTACCAGGTCAGCTATGAGTGCACGCCCTTCTGAACATGCATGTTGGATTGGTTCCTCACATGTGTCATATGTAAGTGCAGAGCCCTTATGAACATACATGTTGGATTGGTTACTCGCATGTGTTAGATGTAAGTGCAGAGCCTTTTTGAACATGCATGTTGGATTGGTTCCTCGCATGTGTCAAATGTGAGTATTGGGCCTTTCTGACAGGGTTGTGGGATTGGTTCCCACATGGTCAGATGTGAGTGCTAAGCGTGCCTTTCTGATATGTTTATAGGTTAGTTCCTACATGATTAGATGTAAGTACTGGGTGAATACCTACATGGTGGCTAGGCCTACATCCAGCATGAAAAAGGGATGGATTTGTAGAACTTCCTATGACGAGAAGAATCATGAGATAACACCTGTGAAGATTCAGTATTGATCATCCAGCAGAGATGATCCAGATCAAGAGATGATCCAGATCCAGAGATGATGCTCCAGAGATGATCCAAATCGAGTGATGATCCAGAGTGAGAGATGATCCAGATCGAGTGATGATCCAAATCCAGTGATGATGATCCAGATCGAGTGATGATCCAGATCTAGCGATGATGATCCAGATTGAGTGACGATCCAGATCCAAAGACAAAGATGAATTGAAGACAAAGAAGACTTGAAGACGAAGAAGAATTGAAGATGTAGATGACAAGAAGATCCATAGAAGAATACCAGTGATGAAAATTGCGTCGAGAGAATACCTTCCTAGTTAAGAGGGAGTGTTGATGTAATTGTAACTTCAGAATGTATTCACTTGTATTTCTTATCTATTGTAACCCGATGTTTATTACGGTATGTATTGTAATGTAATTGAGTCATGTCATACCCCGATGTTTATTCTGGGAAGTTTCTATAATGAGAAAGTCATGTCTAGTCATTATGGGTAACCCTCCTATTGGTCAAGGGTTAAAGTCCCCGCAGTTGTGGGGCCCTTGGGTTCTTAGACTATTCTAGAGAAGTCAACCCTAGGTGAGTCATTGTAAGTTAGGGCAATAGTCCCCACCATTTTGTTAAGGAAAAACCTCCTTGTTGGTCGGAGGAGGCAAAGTCCCCACAAGTTCTGGGGCACTAGGGTTATTAGACACTCCTAGAGATGTCGGATTTAGTAAGTAATTGTTAAGTGAGGCTGACATGTTGGAGTGGGTTCCAAGTGAACGGAAGAATATAAATAGAGAGTCAGTCTCTCTATTTAACATAGACACACACTCACTCATTAGGGTGCATGAGTGAGAGAGGAGAATCTCTCTTAGAGAGAGAGAGAGAGAAGCTGTGGAGATCATCTTACTATTTTTGGGTTTTACTTTTGGTGCTGATTCTATCTCTGAGGAAGTTGTGGGGTTTTCTCTTTTATGTTTTCCTCGAAGAAAATTCTTTGTGTCTCTTGTCTATTGTGTTGTGCTTGTGTTTTATTGCTGTGCATGTTATTCTCTTAGTTAAAGATCCTAATGTAATGCTTGCATGAATGATAAAAATATAACACGTCAAATATTTTACCACGCACATATCGAGAGATGTATGTGATTATGAAAGAATTTGGAATGGAGTATCAAGCTATTGATGCATATCCTAATGATCATATCATATACTATAGACAATATGCATTATAAAATGAATTCCCACAATGTCAAACAAGTAGGTATCGAACTGATAAAGTGACAAAGAAGGTGCCTCACAAAGTTCTTCATTATATTATGATAATTACACGTCTCCAACGGTTGTTCAGGTGTCAAAGTATAGCACAGTTTATGGATTTCCATGCAAAGAATAGTAGTCGAGACGATTTTCTTCAAATTCCTACAGATGGTTATGAATTTAGGACATCGAAGAAAAGATCGAAGAAAAATGGTGAATTTTCAAAGAATAATCTCGTAATGTTAAACTTTTGTTGGCAGCTGATGGTGTCAATCCATTTGGAGAGCTTCGTTCTACCTACTCAGTGTGGATTTTTTTTGTTATAAACAATAGCCTTCCTCCTTGGATGTTGGTCAAGAGAGAGCACACAATGTTGGCAATGATTGTTCTAGGTATTTAATTAATTTGTATTTTTTTACTCGAAAGTCTGATCACTAAATATTTCATTTCTTTGTTTCGTGCATGATAATTATGTCTTTTATATATATCGACATATAGCTAAATATAATTAATCATGTATGTTGGACCAATTAGTTAAGTACCAGGTTAAAGATATGAACGTATATATTGAGCCTCTTATCAATGAGTTGTTGAAGTTATGGGCTGGCGTCACTATGTATGACATCTCTAGACCAATAGGGCAAATATGATTTCAATTCCATGGAATACTTGGATGGAAAAATCATGATGCTCCCAGGTTAACACATTTTTGTGGTATATTGTTACTTTCTTTTCTTTACTCATATAAAAATTCTGTCTTTGATGATTTATGCAGGTCTGGGTGATGGAAATGCATCTTGTGGACAACTCTTATCAAGTTGTATGGGTGAATGGATATGACGAAAGGACAATGATAAGGTAAGGGTTTTGACGTGTTCTTTATCCTTAATGTGTTTGTCTTTATCCTTAAATTCTATTTCATTCTATTAAGATACAAGAGATACAACCAATAGTAAATAACTACTTTTAGACTATTATCCAAAATAGGAGATAACCTTCTAAATAAAACAAAAATGCTTCTTAGTAACGTAGAAAAATAGAAGAAAATCACGTAGAAGAAATTAGGCTTTTTTTGGCCCTTCTTCCTATAATTTCGGCATGATGAAACCCTAGGTTAAGAAATTTTAATTTTTCAAACCCTAATTGTTCATCTATTTTTCAAAACTAATTTTTCTGAGTTGTATACTTGTAAATATTATTCTTAGGTTATTTTTGTTTCTCCTAGGTTTTAGACTTAATTTTTATGTGTTTTTGTAACTTTTATTTTATAAAAAAAGAAAGCCCTAAAAAAAGAATTTCTGTGTAAAACCCTAAAAACGTAGACCTGCTGCTCTGAGAATCTGAGCCCTCTCCTTTATAAAACATAGGTCTGAAATATTTACTGCAGACCTCGTATTCCCTAGCTTCCTTCTATGCACACTCAAAATAGAAAACAAGTTAGTATTTCAAACTATTCAGATGGTGGTGTATTTTGTAAAATATATCTTATTGATTTGATTAGTTTTCTGCCCTGTTCGCATTAGTTTTCTGGGCAAATGTAAGTCTGATTTTTTACTGAGATCTGGAACCTTACATCTCTGAATGCACAGTGATATAATTCTGACATTATTTTATTGAGTATTGTTTTGTATTTTCTTAGTACTAATTATTGCTATTGAGAGATGGGTGATGGTTATGGACTTGATGATTTTATATTTCAGATCTTACATACAGGATCGAGTGAATGATAATAACATTATTGTTATATTGGCACTAAATTTTTATTAAGTTAGTATTTTATATATATGCTATCACATACACAGATCTGGAAATCATATGCTAAATGGCACTTTAAATGATTAACACTGGTTATTGGTTGCATTATTTTACACGTTCTGATTACTGTGATGATAAAATTTCAGTTGTTCTGATTATTTTACACGTTCTGATTATTTTACACGTTCTGATTATTTTACACGTTCTAAACTACAAATTGCATGCTCAACTGTGCAACCTACTTCTCAGTGCCAATAGGTAATTTATGATGAAATTTTTGCTACATGAGATCATTCCTAGTAATATAATAGAAATAAGTTGTCAATTTTTTGTTGACTAACATGTCTCTTTCCCATCATGTGCTTAGGGGACTTTTTTTATTATCTTATGGGCATATTTGATACTAACTTGACCAATTTTGGCCATGCTTGAGGTGGTTGCATAAGAAGGATCAAATTTTCATATTCACCTCTTCCAATAATGAGAAACATAAAAACAACTCACCACCAGTTTGGCGCTACAAAGATCCTACACATATTTTCCAGGTGAACAACTACTCTTTTTCCCTAGGGGTTGAGTTATTTTTTTATTTTTCAATAAAGACGAATTCAATGCACCTTATGTTTTTTGTAGTATGATGAATTATTACTAGTAGCTCTTCACATGTAGTGGAGAAAGTGATGATATTTCACAAGGAGTGTCTCCAAGGAAATTATGATATGGTTTCTAAATTACAAATTGCATGCTCAACTATGCAACCTACTTCTGATCAATGCCAAAAGGTGATCTATGATGAATTTTTTGCTATATGAGATCATGAATAGTAAAAGAATAGAAATACGTTGTCAATTTTTTGTTGATTAACATGTCTCTTTCCTATCATGTGCTCAAGGGACTTTTTTTCTTTTATTTCGGGCATATTTGGTACTAACTTTGACCGATTTTAGCCATGCTTGAGGTGGTTGCATAAGAAGGATTGGTTTTTCATTTTCATCTCTTCTAGAAATTGAATTCTTGACCTTCTCTATCTTCATTTACACCTACGGGCTTCCTCAGTCTTCAAAGCTGGCTCCCTTCATATTCAGAACATGGGCTTCCTTTACTTCTGACTTGTGGGCTTCTTTAAGCTTCTATGGGTATATACAAGACTATGCAGGCTTCTTCCAAGCTCTGTGGGCATCCTTCCAAGAACTTGTGGGCTATTTAAGCCCTAGTGGACTTAATCTAATTTCATATCACAATAAGTTGATCCGATCTCAGTGGTGCCTACATCTTTTATCAATGGTATTTTTTTATAGATGTACCCCCCTACCTTATCATTGAAATCAACTCTCTGTGGTGCCTAGAATATCATTTAATTAATTTTATACGATCCTTGTGGTGCTTACAACATATTTTATCGATGGTATTTTTATAGATGTACCCTCCTACCTTGTCATAGAATTCGCTCTAAGAGGTGCCACTTTAGCCTCTAATTATGTATTTTAGCTAATTATTTTGAATTTGTGCATCCTAATGGGAAAACAATTTTTGAGGAAATAATTAGGGTGCTTAGGGCCACTTTGGGTACTTTTTAAATCGTTATGCCTTATTTTTTAGAGTCAGTTAACGCTTTTTGAACCCCCCCCCTTGAACTTCCCATTTATTTTTTTCCCTTTTACTTCAATATGTTTTTTCCCATATCTTACTTTCCTGATATATTTCTTTTCTATAAATCACCTTTCCTGTGTTATATTTTATCCATTTCTTTATCTTAAAAATATAGTATGTATTTTTTTACAAGCACTTATTGAAGATCCAAAACCGTGGAAAGGAAGGTGGCTTTCCATGGTTTTTAAATTTTTTTTTAAACCTCCAGGTTTCGTCACAATATCGGTGAAATTTCGTCGCGAGTATTGCAAAACCGTTAAAACCCCGGGTGGATTTCCACGAATACCGTCACTATAGCGACAGAGTTTCGTGGAAAAATTACCATTCAACTTGCATATTTCGTCGATAGAGATTGGTTTTCCACGATTTTGTGTGGAAGAAATTTTTGTTCAAATTCCAAAATTCGTAGATAGAGGGACAAACATTCGTTGACAGTGTTCCATGGTTTGCATGGAAACAAAATTTTTCCTAACAATTTTTTGCCATATTTTCATTGTTATAGGGAAAACAACTTTGTTGATAGAGCGACAAAATGTAGAAAATGAATTAAAAAAATAAATTTCAAGGCCACCGTATAGAAGACGCGTGGTGGCCAGTTTTTGTCTCTATATCGACGGCTTATAAATTTCATCGTTATATCCACTAAATAAGTGCCACGAAACATCACGACCATTATTGTCGCAATTGAGACAATGAAACGTGGAAATAGCAATGAAAAACCTTTGCAATTTTTATATTATGTATTAGTGGTTAAAGAATTGAATAATGCTAAGATAAAATCACTCTTTGTTTAACCAAATCCAGTAGGGAGAAAAAATGAAGTTTCCTTCAAGTGGTGCGCCCCTCTCAAACTTGCATATATGCCTGCAAATAAAATCAGATATGAAATGCACCAAAACTATCATCAAATTCTTGCAATGCAATGGCAAAGTAATACTCAATCATTATCAAACTCAGTTAGTCCACAAATGACACAAGTTTTTGCTCAATAATTCTCTTCTATTTAATCTCCAAAATTCCAAGGGTCCCTATAATGAGTGAGTGATCTCTTAATATAGAGATCTCAAGTACAAAATCCCTATCCCAATGATATAAAGGGCTAAGATTAGATCCTCTAAATCAGATCCAATGGTTGAGATATGTCTTTGAGTTACATTACATTTGCATAGTTGAGAGAGGGGGGATATTTTTTCAAAGTGTGCCCTAGGGAAAATGATGGGGTCACAACATAACTCAATAATGAGATGAGGGGAGTTTCCCATGTGTCTAAGTTTCCCTAGTCACCCCCTTTACATTTCCAAGGGTGTACAAATGATGAAACATAAGTGGTTTGTCCACTAATGCGCCCCCCATGACGAAGTCAATTTCCCTAGGAGACCAAGTGATGAGTAGGGGCCACACAACATAGATAAAGTATGCTCAATTATGTCCAAACTATGACCAAGGTACAATAATATTAGTCCCCTTCTGATTTGACACTTACTTTTCCCTTTGGGTGACTTTACAAGTAATGGTATGCTGATTTTTAATAATTAATTATGCTGATAAATTTCCAGATTGAAAAATAACCAAAATGATGATTCTTGGTCCTCAAAATTATAATTTGAGTGCATGGATGAATTCAGAGGGACTAAATCCATTAGAAACATGTAATTGCATGGCACAAAACCCCTGATATATGATCTGATAGAAAAAATCCATGTTTAACCATAAAATATGGTCAATAATAAACAAGAATAATTAAATATTTCACGAACTATGACCAATGATCGTCAATTGAAGCATGGAATCATGTAATAGGGGTCCATAAGTACCAAAGATATAATTTTATTGGATAAACCTAGTTAACCAAGTCAAAACTAGTCAAAGGATGTAGATGAGTACCATACACCAAAATCTCAGCATGCGGAGTTAAAACTCATTCTCTTAAGTATATTAGTAGTAGACTTAAAACCATAAGCAATAATAGACATTGGTGATTAAAAATGCAAAGCAAGCATACAAACATGTCAAGGAAGGAAGAATAGTGGAGTGCCAACAAGGTGTTGATTACATGGTTTTTTTCACATTCACCCCTTTGTAAAGCACAGGCCATCCCTCACTATCCCTGGGTGAGGTGGAAAACACTATAGCTCGGTCAAGGGATGCGACTGTTGAATAGACATAGTGGTCTCTCAAAGGACATGGGAAAAAGGAGAGCCAAAGTGACATATGTAACATAGGAAAACACTAGGGGATGGGAGTGTCTCACATATGGGTAGAGTGTTCAGGATGTCCCATTTATATTCTAACAAGTAACCTATAGCTCACTTCCAAGCCCGAATTAGGATCCATGAGGATATTTTCTAGAACCCTTGTGTTGAGTACACAACTAACTATATTTTGACAAGGTTCTAGGGGACTCTTAGACTTAACAATCCCTTATTCCATCTCACATCCTATTCCTTCTTGGGGATCCATGAGGAATAATAGTTACATTTCATTTCAGATATGTCCAACAATTATTTTTATTTTCCATTTGTTCTTCAACTTCTTTCATTTGGCAATTTATTTCATTTCATTCTATCCTTTTGGCTTGATTTGTCATTTATTTAGCCTCTTTAGATTGCATTCATTTAGATATAGCATGAATCACACATATACATGTAATGATGACATGACAAATTTCTTGGAGGACTAACGAGGACACTTTCACACTCCAGAGTCGAGACACAAGGAAAACATGTAGGCCTATCACTACACAGAGGTTATAGTGGGGGAGGGATATTTGATCACACTAGTCATGTTCATAATCACAGGGTAATCTACTACATAGATGATATAGGTGGATGGAAATACAAGTCAAAATATGGTTCTATCTAATAAGTGGGAGATGAACTCAACTGACAAAGGATAATCCTACCGACAACCATACATTTAACATAACACTAACACTGCTCCATTGTTCCCAATTGACATTCAAGAACATAATGATCGCTGATGATATCACTACCAAGATAAGTGTAATCTACTAATATAAGTAAAATATAACCATAATTCATAACCCACATTGCATATACCTCCTCAATCTTCTACATGAATTGGATATGTTTTTGATGCACTAACAAGGAAAGGGAATCTCATCAACAATCTATACTTGTACTGCTCTACTCATAACAAACCATGACATGGAAATCATTCCTATGGGATCTGCAAAGGGTTCATCAACTAAGGGAATATACCATCACTACTCAAGTGATTTGCATGTACTCATCCATTGATCATTGCTACCAAAATTTTCTCATCTCAATGTATGAATGGATCTAGTCGGGTACAAAAATATGGTTTGTTGTATCACGATATCCCAACTACTATGGATGTGATAACAAGACCCAATTTCACCCTTCTAACCTCTCAACACTTTGGGTAACTCCAAACCCAAGGGGAGACCCTAGTTAATGAAAGATACCTGCAACCACAAACAAACACCAAATATATTCCACAAAACTATAATAGCTATGATCAATTCCTTATTGGAGTCAAACAATATAGCACAATACACACTAATCATATAGTAATGAAGTTATTCAATCTATGAAAAAACTCAACAAATGTCATGCTTTCCAAATCAATTTCATGCCTTACAAGACAATTTCACGCCTTCCTAGACAATATCACACTTCCCTTGGAAAGCCCTTAGGAATATTCACTCTCAAGGGAGGATAACTACACTAGGGCACTTTTTGAGGGTGAACCAGAAATACCAAATAGCTAACAATTACCCAATTCCAATGATTTCGCATATCCCAATGCATTTACTTAAAACAAGATGCCCTCTAGGGCTTATGGAGAAATCCCTAGGGAAAGTTTTTAAGGTGGACCAAAAATACCAAATCACATATATTTTTGGATTTTATGTATTCATTTAGATTTTTAAGGTTTTTCTAGTAGTAAAATATTTTTGTATTTTTTGCATTAATAGAACATGTAAAATTTTGATAACAAGAGATGGAGATTTTGTTAGTATAGGGAAATTAGATTCTTGTCTCAAAACCTAGGGCTATGAGAGATTAAGGCTAATGTCCCTCTTAATATGGAAATTCAATACTTGCAACCATGGCTAAGCTAGCAACCTCAAGGGTTAGGTAGTGAAACCCTAATTAGGGAAAATAGAGAAGTCCAAATCCCAATAAAACAAAAAAGAACTCCTTGATAGAATGGTCTCCTCAATCAAGTCAATACAATGCTAGCAAACAAACCCTAACTTAGTCCAAATCACTTCAAGAGCAATGTTAAACTAGGGTTAAGGATATAATCTTTTGAACATTAATCAAGAATGATCAAGGAAATGCAACTTAAGTCACTCTTAAACATGAGTTATTATAACTAATCTTAGCATCAACTTGTCATGCAAAAATATTAACGACTAGAAAAATTTCCATTCATCCTTGAAGCAAGAATAGTCATCTCAAGAGAAATGCGCACTAGCTCAATAGCCCAAACAAACCGAGAGAAATAGAAAAAGTTTCATGTTTGAACCCTTATCCATTTTTTACAAATGAGGTGAGGTTGTCTTATTTTTATGAGACAACCCTCAACCTTATACAAATTCAAGCCTACAAAGTTAATGATAAATTATAAAATTTTAGGTTTGTACACCCACATGTTGGGGAGTAAAACACAGGATAACATAAAATAAAAATAAAAAATGTGCAATTAGGCTCCACCAAGTGCAAGGTGAGCCAGCAGGAGGGTGTCATGCCCCAACTAACACCAACATATGCTTTCCCTCAATTCCCTCTTTTTTAACAATGTAGGCTTCTTCTTTAAGGAATGATGCCATGGGTTTGGAGACCAAGAGGAGGGGTTTTGCATCACAATAATAGGTCCAAGTGGGAAAAATGGCGTCTACTAATATGGGTATGAAAACCCTTACACATGTAATCACCTCTACAAAGAAAAATCTGAGTGTGGTCCTGTGTCCTAATGATTCGTCTCAAGGGCACCAAATGTCCACCCAAAGGGTATTCAACAGAGCCATAATGACAACACCTTGAGGTGGAAACCAAGAGGACATGCCATGAATTGCTCGAGGGTATTTAGCCCCAAAATCAAAATTCTACACAATATAGCCCCAAAAATTGGTTTTTACAAAGAAAAAATAAACCCCCTCTATAATACACATGCAAGGAACACTTTAGACAATTTGATGTGTAACAATTGGCTCCAACTGTAGGACACACACTTTTATTAGGAGTGTATGAGAAACCCCTTGAATATGAGTACTTGTAGATATACACACACATCTAACAATAAAAACATTAAATTCATCAGAGGCAGACACTTTCGTAGGAAGACACTTTTTTCCTACCATGTTCAAAATGAAAAGCTATTAAAATCAAATGACACAACAAATGCAATGTAAGGGTAAAATTAAATATTGAACTCAAATGAAACTACACCTACCTACCCTAATTATGATAACATAGATGGGTCAAGTGAAATCATACCACCAATGAAGCCACTTGAGCTTATTTTTCATGCCAAGGTTTCTTCCTTTGTCTTTGGAAACAATCAAGGACAAAACCACATTAGTGACGATCTGAATAGATGATACTAACTCCATCAAAATGGGGCTGGAATGATGGAAAAAATTGACAAGTTACAGCCTGTAATACTTCAATCCGTTGCGATGGGGAAGGATTACTTTCACAAACCTTTTCTATCCATGGCTGAACCGAGCTCAAGTAGAAATTTCCTTGATCATATACATGTCTCCCATAATCTATTTGTTTCCCCAAACAACCCTCAAAACTATCAAGGAACCCTAGATGATGAGGTTGAAACAAATTTTCCATGTTCATAAACCTGTTCATCTTCTCATTGTCATAAAAACTCCATCGATCCTCAATGTTACCATGAATTGAAGGTGTAAAAACTACTTGCACTATTCTTGATTCTAGAACGACCTTGCAAGGGTAAAGAACATAAACAGATGTTGTTAGGGAATTATCCAACTAATTTCAAGCTCTAGGAATCATCTGTAAAGATAAGGCATTGAAATGTTTTGTGGCCAATCACACTCCATTCTTGTACCTTTTGAACCTTTTATTTTCACATGCAAACTTTCCTTTGACTTTCATCACAATCAGGTTAGAGTTTCAACATCATCTTAAAACTCAATCCCATAATTTTTATCTAACTCAATGCCAAGCAAGAGATATTCATATTCAACCATAATGTTAGTACCTTTAAATTCCAGGCGGAAAGAAAAACAATGACAACTGACACAAGGAGAAGTTAATACAATACTTGCACCAATACCTGACTAAGACTTGGTTTCATCGAATTTCATCGTATAAAATTGATCAACAACATAGACAATGAAGGATGTATATGACTTGATTTCACTTAGAGAGAAAATAATTTAATTCCTTAGATCTTATGGATGTCCATAAATTGCATCAATTTCTAAGAAGCATAGCTTGAGAGTGCTGATGAATGAGCATAGCTGGACCAAATTGTTGAAATATTGTAACTTCAAAGAATATTCTATATGTATCTTTTGTGGTCCTCGAAGGTCCTACCGAGAGAACCACTTGTATTACTTTGTACCCCGATGCTTCTAATCGGAAGAACTAATAAGAGTCATGAGGTAGTCCCCTCTAATTGTAAAGGTGGGTCATTAGCACCCCAATGTGGTTACTTGAGCCTACATGTGTAACTCGAGCCTACATGATTTAACTTGAGCCTACATGTCGGATGAGTTAATTGAAGTGAACGGATGAATATAAATAGAGGTGTAGCGCTCCTCATTTGAAACACTCTCTCTCACTTGTATAGCGCATTAGTGGAGAAGAGAGAGAAGTATCTGGAGAAGGAGGAGGATTAGGCTTTGATCTCCTTGTTGGTTTTATCTTTTGGGGCATCTATATTGAGGAAGATTTTGCTAGGTTTTTCCCTTTATGGTTTTCCCAGGATAAATCTTTGTGTTCTCTTTTGTATGGTTGTGCTTGTCTATCTTTCAGTGATCCTGTTTATATGCTTTTGTTATGAAATCGAAATGAAATACTAATGATCTAGCTTAGCACATGAAAGTTTAACATGGTATCAGAGCCACCCTGAAAGAAGACATTGTGTAGCTATAGAAGCTAAGGCTTCTTACTTTCTGGTTCTCTCTCCATAATCGATCAGCAAAAGAAGGCTAGGTTCTCTCTCCATTGAAGGGCGCATCTTTTCGTCGAAGCGGAATTCGATTCCGAGCATTTTCAGTTTTCGGTGCGGGAAATTAGGGCTTCTTGTAGAATAGGAATTTTTGAGTGATCCTAGCATAGGATTTATCTCCTCATCAAAATCAAAGTTTAGAGACCTGGATCAATATTTTTGGTTGGGTGAAACTCAGGGAGAGTCAAACCCTAGTTTGACCCTGAGCTATAAAACCCTAAATACTAAAACTAATAAGTTTTGGTACTTTTGCTATATTACGATATTTGAGAAGGATCCAGAGCTGAAAATCGCAAAGGGCAAAGCTAAAATACTTATGTATAGTGTGTCAAAAATTCAGCCTCATATTCTCTATATTCTGGGAGATATGATCCCTCCACGTTAGGGTTCCAACCTCTTACAGAATTCATCCCTAAACAGGACACCTAGGGAGAATTGTTATAGATTGGTCTACAGAGGTCCAAATGGAATTCCTGAATATTTTCTAGAAAGAGCACAGACTATAATTTCTATGATCCAAATTTCAGAATCAGAAGATGAAACAGTGACACGTGGCAGGCCGTACAACATCACTATTCTGAATAGTCGTGTAACAGGTCACCTTGGGAAAAGGATCATAAATCCCAATTGGTGAAACCAATTCTGATTAAAACTATGGTGTTATATCAGGGACATGCGAGGTTACCTCAGTGAGAAATTTTAGATACAGAGAAGCAGTAATTTCAGATATATCACAGAAATAGTGACAGGCATTTCTGCAGAAGAAATTAGAAAACTAGGGCTTCCTATTCTGGGAGCTTCCCTCCACTGTTTTGAGAAGAGGAGTACATTACACAGCTTCATTTGAAGAGATCCATATTTCTATACAATCAGATCTGAAATATTCCAAGTTTTGAAAATTAGGGTTTCTCTGACAAACCCTAGATCAGCCAGCTCCAGAAGCAGGACGGACACCTCAAATCGGTAAGATCTAATCTTTTGTTATTTGCATTTGAGGTTCTCATTTCAAAATGATCTATCACATCAGATTGATGATAAGCTTGGTGAAGTTGACAACTTCAAAGCATGGAAGTATTTTATCTCTATGAATAAAATGAATTGGACACCTACATGAGTAGAGAGGTACCAGTTCTAGAGGGAGATGAGGCTCAAAGCCTTACACCAGAAGAAATTGGTCAAGGCCAAGAAGATCATTGTTGATTCAGTCACAGATCAAATTGTACCACTAGTGTCTTCCCTAAAGACACCGAAAGAGATGTTTGATTCCTTGAAGAAGCTATTTGAAGGAAATAACATACATCAGAACATGACCCTAAGAAACAAATTGAAGAAGAAGTGAAGAATGCAGAAGTGGTGATAGCCACCTTGAATGGCCTCCCAGGATCATGGGATCCATTCATGCGAAGAATGTATGCCAGATGAAAGTGATTACTTTCAGCTTGACTCATAAGAGGAGAAGAAGAACATGGGATCAATTGAAGATCAAGCTCTAACCATTCAAAGAAGATCCCTCAAGCGATGAG
This sequence comes from Pseudotsuga menziesii, assembly GCA_001517045.1. Lineage (NCBI taxonomy): Eukaryota > Viridiplantae > Streptophyta > Pinopsida > Pinales > Pinaceae > Pseudotsuga > Pseudotsuga menziesii. The sequence goes on from LPNX010033076.1 coordinate 165,568, forward strand.
GAATATGAAGAACTCAATTCTTAAAGAACCTCTTATTCATCTTATCATTTGGATAAGAAATGATGATTTCATGAATGAAGAAGATGATAAAGTAGAATGATCAAGATGGAGTCTACCCATGAAAAAAATAAAAGATAAGTATTCAATTGTCATTTCATGATATTTTTTTACATTTGATTATATTCAGTTGATGTGTTATGCATGATAGATTATTTGCATTAATGACTGTATACTACTAATATGCATGTGATGGGTAAGTAGCTCATGGTGCTATACAACTCTCTATTGCTACTTATCAAACCTCTTTGATGACATATTGGATTAGTTCACAATCTCAATGATGTCATGGTAGAGAGGGAAGGCATCTAGAAAGTTTCTGTGAGATATGGATGAATGTTGTATTGGCTAAATAGCTGCATGATGCATAAGAATTTGTCGTTACACATATGTTTTATGAAATAGTTTTAACCATGAAACTGGTACATTTGAATTGTAGGAAAGGTCTTGTACAACCTCCTATAAGAAAATAAGGATGAGACTTGTTCTGGAGAACAAGTGATGACAATTCAATAAACATGAATCTGAAGCTCCCAGGGTCAGAGACACCATGATGGAAGAAAGAGCTTCAGGGAGTGGTAGATCCACCTCGAAGGATGAAGACCACCATGGGTATGAGAGATAACTCAAGATGAAGAAAAGAATGCTATGAAAGAAGCTATGATCAAAGAATAACGGTTGATCATGGGGAATGATGTATACGATATGATTTTGAGACATAAAGGGAAGCTACGTAGTATCTTCCATATAGATCTACAAGAACAAGTGTACAAAGCAAGGTTCATGATTTGCCTCAGAAAGAATAGACTGTGACATGACATAATCTATTGACTAGTACATATCAAGCATAGAACCACCTGTACAAAATGAATAAGGAAGATAATATTCCACTTCAGGGGGAGTGACTACAGAAGATATCTGAGTTTGACACGGTACGACATGATGGAAAAATTCCTGATGGATCGAGACTTTACCAAGAGTAAAGTGGGTTCCAACCTTCAAAGTTGAATGCAGAAGACTAGGATATGTTGATGATCTGATAAGACAAACTCATGGAAGATGTTATGATGAAAGAATACTATAATGATGTTTGGGATATAGTACTCAAACCAGAAAGCAAGAATGTGGTATCTTACAAATGGATTTGCAAGATAAAATATGTTGTTGATAGAAGTAAGGAAAGACTTGTGGCTAGAGGTTTCTATAAGAAAGAGGGAATTAATTCTGAAGAGACACTAAATCCAGGAAGCAAGGTACACTTCCTTCAGAATTATGATGGTAGTTGCTTCCATGATTAAGTAAAGACAATACTTCCTTAATGGTATGATTGTGGAAGAGTTTTACATCGAATAGTCACAAGGATTTGAAGTTGAAGACAGATGGAATCATATATGTATGTTGAAGAACGCCCTCTATGGCATGAAGCAAGCTCCCAGAGCTTGGCATGGAAGGATAGACAGTTTTCTGTCAATTATGGGCTTTACCAAGAGTAAAGCTGATCCTAACCTTTATCTCAAGGTTGTAGAAGATGAACCTGTCATCCTGTTATTATATGTGGATAAATTATTCTTGACAGGGAATGAGAAACAGATCATGGAAAGCAAGAAGAAACTAGTAGAAGAATTTGAGATGAAAGACCTTGGGTTAATGCACTATTTCCTAGGTTTGGAAGTATGGCAAAGTTTAGAAGGAATCTTTCTCAACCAGGGAAAGTATGCGGTAGAGATATTGAAGAGATTCAATATGTTGGAATGCAAAGCCATGGCCACACCCATGGACTCCAAATTGAAGCTGTTAGCTGATGACTCATCAAAGTTAGTGGATGCGACTCATTACAGACATATCATTGGGTCATTGATGTACTTAACAAATACCAGAACAGACATTTGTTTTGCTGTAAACACCTTAAGTCAATATCTTGTTCAACCAAGACGGGTTCACCTAGTAGCTGCAAAACATGTGATGAGATATCTGAAAGGGAATATAGACCTTGGTCTATACTATGATGGTAGCCATGACTACAGATTGTATGGCTATACAGATGCAGATTGGGCTGGAAGTATCTCAGGTAGGAAAAGCACATCAGGTAGATGCTTTTGTTTGGGGTCTGCTATGAGTTCATGGTTTAGCAGGAAACAGTCTAGTGTTTCGCTTAGAATGACAAAAGCAAAATACATAGAAAATTTCTCTGCTAAGTTGTGAAGCCATATGGATTCGAAAGATGATATCAGGTCTCCTTGACCTGAAGATGGATACTACATTGATTCTATGTGATAATGAGAGTTGTGATAACAGAGAACCCTGTGTTCCGTCGTAACACATAGAAATTCGGTATTTATACATACGAGATAAAGGTGCAGATGATGATGTTTCAGTATTTACATACTGTAGATACAGATGATGGTGATTCAGTATTTCTATACTTAATATAGAGATGATGTTGTTTCAGTATTCCCATACTAAAGATATAGATGATGATGATTTCTGTATTCCCATACTGAAGATATAGATGATGTTTAGTATTTACATACTGTAGATGCAGATGATGGTGACTTCGTATTTCTATAATGAATATAGAGGTGATGATGCTTTCAGTATTTCTATACTGAATATATAGATGATGATGCTTTCAGTATTCACATACTGGAGATACAGATCGTGATAGTTCAGTATTCCCATACTGAAGATGTAGATGAAGATGGTTTATATGATGATGCACTGACAAAGCCTCTGTCTCGGGTAAAGTTCAAACACTTTCGAGACAAGCTTGGTGTGGTTTGGAAAGACCTTCCCCGAAAGGGGGAGTAGTGATGTTGCAGTGGGATTGTATCATCCCTGGGCACTTGCCCTAAAGTGATTCGGAGACCTCGGTCTTCGAGAATGAAGAGGGATTGTATAATATTGGGACATATGTCCAAAAGTGATCTGGAGACCTCGGTCTTCAAGAATGAAGAGGGATTGTATCATCCCTAGGCACTTTCCCTAAAGTGATCCAGTGATTTATCATCCCGGGACATATGTCTAGAATGGATCCGGTGAACTTCAGTCATCGAGAATGTGGTAGGATTGTATCATCCGTGAACTTCGGTTCAGAATGGATCTGGTGAAATTTGGTCATCGAGAATGTGGTAGTATTGTATCATCCTTGAACTTTGGTTCAGAACAGATCCGGTGACTTCGGTACTCGAGAACATAGTAGGATTGTATCATCCTTGAAATTCGGTTCAGAACGTATTTGGTGACTTCGGTACTCGAGAACGTAGTAGGATTGTATCATCCTTGAACTTCGGTTCAGAACAAAATCCGGTGACTTTGGTACTCGAGAACGTAGTAGGATTGTATCATCCTTGAACTTCGGTTCAGAATGGATTCGGTGACTTCGGTACTCGAGAATGTAGTAGGATTGTATCATCCTTGAACCTCGGTTCAAAATGGATCTGGTGACTTTGGTACTCGAGAACGTGGTAGGATTGTATCATCCTTGAAATTTGGTTCAGAATGGATTCAGTGAATTCGGTGTTCGAGAACGTAGTAGGATTGTATCATCCTTGAACCTTGGTTCAGAACGGATCCGGTGACTTCGGTACTCGAGAACGTAGTAGGATTGTATCATCCTTGAACCTCGGTTCAGAACGGATCCAGTGACTTTGGTTGTCGAGAATGTGGTAGGATTGCATCATCCCTGGAATTTAAGTCCAAAAGATATCCAAAGACTTCTTAGGTTGTTGCTGCTGATGATGATGTTTTCTGATCGAAAGATCAGAGTATGATGATGATGATGTTTTCTGATCGAAATATCAGAGTATGATGATGATGGTGTTTTCTGATCAAAAGATCAGAGTGTGATGATGATGATGTTTTGATGATGATGATGTTTCTGATCGAAAGATCAGAATATGATGATGATGATATTTTGATGATGATGATGTTTCTGATCCAAAGATCAGAGTATGATGATGATGATGTTTTTTTATCGAAAGATCAAAGTTTGATGATGATGATGTTTCTGATCGAAAGATTAGAGTATGATGATGACGAATTTTTGATGATGATGATGTTTCTGATCAAAATATCAAAGTATGATGCTGAAGATGTTGTTGCTGATCAAAAAACAAAAAGTCAAAATGCTGAAGTTGTTGCTGATCGAAAGATCAAAGTACTAAAGATGTTGCTGATCGAAAGATCAAAGATATTGCTGATCGAAAGATCAAAAATGTTATTGATCAAAAGGTCAAAGTACTGAAGATGTTGCTGATTGAAAGGTCAAATTTCTGAAGATGTTGCTGATCGAAAGGTCAAAGTGCTGAAAATGTTGCTGATCGAAAGGTCAAAGTGCTGACGATGATGTTACTGATCGAAAAATCAAAAGATGTTGATGCTGATCAAAGAGTTGCTGTCGATGAAGATTGAAGACGAAGACTAAATGATGTTGAAAAGCTTCCAATGATTTATAGATGTGTTACCCTGATTATGTTGATGATGTCCTCTATCTCTCTCCCGCTATTGTTGTTGTTGATGTTGTTATAGAATACCCTTCTCGTTAAGGGGGAGTGTTGAAATATTGTTACTTCAAAGAATATTCTATATGTATCTTTTGTGGTCCCCAATGGTCCTACAAGGAGAACCACTTGTATTAATTTGTACCCCGATGCTGCTAATCAGAAGAACTAATAAGAGTCATGAGGTAGTCCCCTCTAATTGTAAAGGTGGGTCATTAGCACCCCAGTGTGGTTACTTGAGCCTATATGTGTAACTCGAGCCTACATGATTTAACTCCAGCCTACATGTGTAACTCGAGCCTACATGATTTAACTCGAGCCTACATGTGTAACTCGAGCCTACATGATTTAACTCGAGCCTACATGTCGGATGAATTAATTGAAGTGAAAGGATGAATATAAATAGAGGTGTAGTGCTCCTCATTTGAAACACAGTCTCTCACTTGTATAACACATTAGTGGAGAAGAGAGAGAAGTATTTGGAGAAGGAGGAGGATCAGGCTTTGATCTCCTTGTTGGTTTTATCTATATTGAGGAAGCTTTTGCTGGGTTTTTCCCTTTAGGGTTTTCCCAGGATAAATCTTTGTGTTCTCTTTTGTATGCTATCTTTCAGTGATCCTATTTATATGCTTTTGTTATGAAATCGAAATGAAATACTAATGATCTAGCTTAGCATATGAAAATTTAACACAAATCATGAGGCATCTCAAAGTTCGGTCTCCTAAGGTATTCGAAATTTAGACTTCCCTTATTGAATGAATTATGCATGGGTTCTTCAACCAATTGCCAACAATACACACCTACATCATCATTGACATAAGAGAATTGTGCATCATTATATCCATTCAAACCCATATTCTTTAACTAAAATATCCTCAAAACTCTCATCTTCAGAAGATCTATTTTTATGGAAAAAAGACAAAGGAAGGTTCATTGAACCACCATCACCCAAAGGACAAGGAGAATCATCCACCACACCTTCATTAATATTCATTAGCTTTGTTAGTTGGAAGTAATTATTTGACCAAGAATTCTTCATATTTCTTGAAACTTGTATGGAAATATAGCTTGTCTTGATCTAGACTAACCCCTTCTTCTCTTATTAATGGAAATAAAGGCTTGTGGATTTCTTCTAAATTTTCTGATATAACACTATGAGGCCTTGAAGAATCGTAGATTGGAGGACCAAGGAAATTTCAACAATCATTGTCTTCAAGAATCTTGAAATTGTCTTCCAAGAGGCCAAAGATATTATAATTGTTTTTTAAATAAGGGTAAGGAGAAATAACCATTTCCTTGCGTTCTTCAATTTATTCAATCATACCTTCTTCAAACACAAGGCCTAGAATGCTATAGACAAGATATTGATCAACATATTATTCAAGCAAGACTTCCTAGGATTGATCTTCATCATGGATTTCTTCAACAAGGTCGAATTCATGCTCTTCTAGGATTAGGATGATTTGATCATCTTTGTTACGTTCTTCAATATTTTTCTAAAGGGCTCGGTGTTCTTACGGGATTTCTTTCTTGAACAATCCCTTCACCTCTTTGACATAGGGCATCAATATTTTTTTATTTTTTTGGGCACCAATAGCTACAAAATACCTCTATCATTTTTGTAAGAGAGGCTATTGCACATTTGTCGAGGTCCTTAATCCAAGAGAGGGTATTTCCTTCTAAATGCAACACAAATGACTTCATGTAGGCATATTCATCCTTGATATCGTAGTAAGGAGAATCCACCAGAAACTCTTGAACATGGTCAGATATATAATCACTTCGATCAAATAATTCATCCATGAATGTCTCTAGTAACTCATCTGAAGTGCTTGACAAATTAGGAGGAACAAAATGGTCTTCAAGGATTTCTTGGACATGCTCCTTATTGGGAATATAAATCATGGCCTCCATAATTTCTTCGTCAATATTAGGATACCATCCTTTCCTGAATTCCTTGACCAATTGCAAGAGTTCATACATCCCCTTATGAGGAATCTCATTATACCAATCTCGCACATCCTTGTTATTCTTAAAATTAGGAGATATTAAGAACCTCTTCATTTTGAGATCCTCATCCACAATCTCCCAGGACACAAGAAATTATTTGAACATCATAATATTCTCTACAATGGTATGTTCGTATTCATGAAATATTGGGATGGACTTGACCGAACCACATTTATCTAACTCATTTGGATATCCCAAAATATTGGATAAATTCAGTGGAGCATACCAATTGTGCATCTATGTTTCATGGAAGGATTCCAAATCACATTCTTATAATAGTTGAGGTTTTTTGTTTTGAATTGCACTTGTTTGATTTGTTTCCTTAAATGGAGTCTCCAAATAGGACCTACAAGGTTAACCCTTAACAATAATCCTATCAAAGTACAAAGAAGAACTTACCTCTTGGACTTGTTCTTGTAGAGTACCTCTTTATTTTTCTGTATTGGAGTTTCCAAATAGGACCTACAAGGTTATCCCTTAACAAAAATCCTATCAAAGTACAAATAAAAAATTACCTCTTGGACTCATTCTTGTATAGTACATCTTTATTTTTCTTCAATGGAGTTTCCAGGTTAGTCCTGTTAAGTTAGATCAAAACAAATCTGACCAAAGTACGAAACAAGAATGTACCCAAGTCACATGAAAGATGTTCAATGTATCTGAAATCCAAATGGATTCAACTCAATAATCCTTCTTCAATGGAACACCATCACTATTCTTTGAGTTCCCATACAATAAATCTAAAATGTTAATAGTGTCGTGGGACTTCATAAAAATATTTTCAATTGGAGTCACCAAATAAGTCCCGTAAAGTTAGTATTTAACAATGATTTTATCAAACTGTAAAATAAAAACTCACCTGATATTTTCCGACACGAAGATGTTAATATTTATGGAATAATAAACTAAACCTCGGGAACAATCGAATGGAATGTTGTCACTTTTCCTTTGATTCCTTGGAAATGGCACCAAAATATTATTGCTCAAAATAGCATCCCTAACACAACTAGGTTGTGTGGATGAGGGATAGTGTCGACAAGATTGGGAGAAAGTTAAACCCAATGTCACTACAGTCTAACCTCTCAACACTTAACATAAATCAAAACCTAGGTGGATACCCTAATCAATAAAAGATACCTGCAACCACCAACAAACAAAAAATACCTTCAACAAAACCTTAATAGTTATTATCAATGCCTTATGAGAGTCGAATAATATCAAACAAGACATAATAATCATACAATAATGGATTTATTTAATGTATCACAAAAATCAACAAATGTCATGCCTTCCAGAGAAATTTCATGCCTATCTATACAATATCACACTTCCTTAGGAAATCCCTTATAAAGATTCCCTCTCAATGGACAGAGGATAACTACACTAGGGCTCACATGGAGGGTGAACCAAAAATACCAAACAATTAGCAATTACCCAATTTCAATGATTTCATGTATCCCAATTCACTTTCTTAAAAGAGGATACCCTCTAGGGTTTTTGGATAAAACCATAGGGAGAATTCTTAGGGTGGACCAAAAATACCAAATCACATATATTTTTTGATTTTTAGGTTTTTTCATTAGTAAAATATTTTTGTATTTTTTGCATAACATAAAACATGTAAAAATTTGATAAAGAGAGATGCTGAGTTTTGTTAGTGTAGGGAAATTATATTATTATCTCAAAACCTAAGGCTACAAGAGATCAAGGCTAACTTTATGTAAGTTTTAAACCTGTGCAGAGAAGCAAAGAATATAGTTTCTTAAAGAAAAACAAAGATTACACCACAAAATTCACACATAAACAGAGATATTTACCATGGAAATCCTTAACTGGGAAAACCAAAAAAACCTTGGAGCCACACCTCCTATTTTCTCATTAATTAATATGAATCCCTCAGAATAAAATATAGGTATTTCATAGCCTCCAATACCCTAATTCGTTAACCCATATTATAAAAAAGGACCCCAATCCCTTAACCAGGATTTTATTATTTTTTTTAGGAAAAATCCCAAAATAACCAAAAATAGCTGAAAATTCGAGCTCGTTGTGCTCACGTCGGAAATGATAACGACCATTTTTGAGATCATAAATTAACTAATGGTTGTTTCCGAACAAAAAAAAAATCCAACCCATTTTCATGAAGGTGATGACAAGGATTCTTAGATGCAGCGTTGGCAGACTCACCTCCCCTCCACATGCACATGCAAATAATATAACATATACTCAACATTCTGTTGATGTATTTGTAACTTCAGAATGTATTCATTTGTATATATTATGTATTGTACCCCGATATTCCTATCGGGAAGTATCTGTAATGTAAACAAGTCATGTAAAGTCATTGAGGTTAACCCTCCTGTTAAAACTCTGTTAAATTTTGGGCATAAATGATACTCACGTCCTTCGGCCCCGTTGAGAAGTGTTGAGAAGGTAGCATAGTATTCGCAGAAAGAGATAATGGCACACACAAGATAGCACTCAGCCTTGGGGTAAGCCTTGGTGGTGAACGTCGAAATCCAACGAGATAGTCTGTGGATCGGGGAAGCGAGGATAAGAAGAAAACATTGGGCGCGTTGGAGGTATTAAAGGGGAGTCATGATCAAAGGATGAGGTTGATCAGATAGAATATCAATGGCGTCAAACCATTCCGCATGGCGAACATGTCCGACCCAAGCCGCTTCTTCATATTTGTGAAATAGTTTAAAGAACGGATGCATCCAACAGTCGAGATTGGGACCCAAGAAGATCCGCGACTGAGAATGATTTCGCATCCCAAACTAGCGAGGATGAAAGCAGCAATTCAAGATTGCAAAAAGTGGTATGGGTTGTTTTGATTGACAGTGCATATGAGAATGGAGGGAGATCGGTGGTTATATTTCATTTAGCCATATATAGTAGCATGGAGGAAACCAGAACCTCACTTCACGAATAATGGTGGGGTCCATCTGGATCGACGGTTGTGAAGGAAGTCGGTCCCGATCAACAGTTGGGATGTACACGCACTAGGTAAGGAAATACATTGCATAAAGGACCCCACATATCTACGATTTAGGTCATGAAGAGTAAAATCTATGGTGCAAACTACCTAAGAAATGCGTGAAGGTTATGATTGTGTGAAAATCTATAAAGAAGGCCCACATGAAGTTGCAAAGATTTGTCTTTTCTGAAACCTCAAAGCTGTCGAATATCCAACCACATCTAGAGCGTCAGCCCGGACCGGCCAGGAGACTGTGCTACAAAACAAGGTAAGCCCTTGATACCTCCTCAGTGTTATTTGAAAATGGATGAAATAGAAGTGTTAGGAGTGAGAGATGATGTAGAGCCTAAGGCCGCAGGTTGGAGGACAGAAGAGAGCCTGCTGGATGAAAATGTTGAGATTTTTGATACCATCCTGGTGGGAGAAGCTATTGAAACCGCCGGAGGAAAATTGGAAGATCTTAAGAACCAAGGTAGAGATACATGCGGTGTTTTTAAATCTTTCTTCCACTTCTTCTCTACCGACCAAACCCCCCATTTCCCTGAATTTGTTGAATGGTGTGCAAATGATTTCTCTGTCACCGAAGGCGTTATTATGAATAAGTCTAAGTCTAAAATCCTTTGCCCAATTCAAGCTTCTGTCATCCACAAAGCCCTGGATATCCTAGATGAATTCACCCATATATCCCAAGACTACAGAGAAGAAGACATTGTACGTTGTTTTAGAGAGTCTACCGACGAAAGTAAAGAAACCTTCCTGAAGGCCTATTCTAAACCCAATGGAGAACCCATTGACCTATCTTACCCTATCGACCTCAACCAATTCAATGATGAAACTCAGTGGTGTATATCCTTGGCCAGTCAGTTCCTAGGTCTAGATACCGACGCATATGTCCCAGAGTCATTGCTGAGTCTTTTGTTCGTCTTAAGTACTTGTCCGACCGAACCTGAATTGCCTGGACAATCCGATCAGTCTTGTTGCCTTAAATTTGATGAGTTCTTGGCTGAGAACATCTATTCTCAGTTAACGAACTTCCACAACACTAGAATGTTCATATTCTAGTCCTTTTTGCTGAGGATGTTCATAGCTTATAATGAGGAGGACCTACAAGTACCAGAATTGGAAATCACTGCTGATATGGCCATGGATTACTGTAAATTCATGAACCAACTAATGGCTGAAATATATGAACTCTTCTTTCAGGAAAGGCTACCTAGGGTGTTTCCTGAGATGAGGAAAATGCTGCAACTGTCAAATAGCAAGAATATAGGGGACTAGTTCCTCATAGAATTTGGAACGACCGTAAGGTTGTATGGCTTCGTACATCCACCCTACATCCTGCAAGCTTTTATAACCCCCAGGGTTTTCTACCTGGAATTAATCCGATAGAAAATCATTGTCGAAGAAGAACACTTCTTAAACTTTAAGAAAAGTTCAAGTTTGATTTTTCCATGGGAATTAAAACCATACACAGTTAGAAGTAGGACTGCTTCCCTCCTGTTCACCAACTTGCTTAGAGGCATGGAGTTTTCCCCAGGACAAGAAATAAATTATGATCCTCACCAGGTGATTTCCAAAAGAAGGAAAGCTCACAAATGCAGGACCTTTGAGCACACTGAGATACCTGGACTTAGAGAAGTGGCGAATTGGGACAATTTCCCTAATCCTGCCCTAATGGATACCAACGTAGAATAGGACATTGGCTCACAGCTACCGGGGGTAGTTTCTCCCCAAAGAGAGTTGGATACAGTAGCTATGATAGCAGGGGGATTCTCATCACTGGTCATCTATTCGGAAAGTTCAATGAGAGGAGATCCAGAGCCCATGGACATTGAAGAAATGGACACTGCCAGCATGCCTAAGAAACAGAAAGTGGAACCGAGAGAACAATTGGTGTAGGCCAAAAAGGGACAGGAAAAGAAGAAGAACTTAATAAAAGAATAGCAACAGGAAGATCCTGAGGCAGCCGAATTGCAAATACAAGAGTATGTATTTGAGGGACAGACTCCAAGCAAGCATGCTTCCAAAGAAGAATGGCTGAGGTCTTACCGAGAGAGGGCTGATAAAACCTTCGAGGAGAAAGCAGAGCTATACAGTGAAGCCTCACGGTTGCCCCACCCCAATGTGGCACTGAAAACTATAAGGGATCATGCCACTGATACCCTTAGCTTGGCCTTAGTAATGGGAAACAAGGTGTCCGAGGTCAGTGTGAACCTCTCAAAGGTTCCCACTATTGACATCATACACCTAAACAAAGAGACAGGGGATATACTGAATACCAGACTGCTTAAATCTACCATACAGATGTCTAAGCTAGAGGAGAATAGGGCGAAAACTTCAAATCTTTTAAGGAAGGCGAGAGTGGAGAATAAAGCACTCAAAGCCCAAATCAACAACTTACAAAAGGAAGCTATGCAAATAGAAGGATCTGCGTAGAAAGGGAGTTGGGATCAGAAATGGCTTGATGAGAAAGAGAAGGAGATCCAGACCTTGAAAAAGAAGTTAAAAATCCCTAGCACCCAGCTCGCTCAAGCAGATGAATTGGCTGAATTCAAAAGGGAAAAAGAGGTATTGAACTCCGAGCCTACTTACTGCAAGGCTAAGCTACTGAAGCTTGAAAGGGGAGACAGTGGGAAGCAGATATCCAGATTTTGAAGAATAGCGAGGTAGAACTGAAAACCATATTAGCAATGAAGGAAAATGAGCTTCAAAGCAGGAGCATGGAGAATACAATTCATTCCACAGGTATGGCTGGAGAGATAGATACCAGCTCCCTCTTCAGAGAAATTTCCTAGATGCTTAAAGGATACTGAGCTCATTAAACTGAAACAACAGATTGAGGAACTGGAAAAGGAAAGAGTCAAAGAGGAATGAGGATGAGATAAGGCAGACAAGAAATGCCAAGAACTGGCTCAACAAAATGCTAAATTGAGCCAACAGGTGGTTGGCAAACTTGCCTTGCAAGGTGCTAGGCATCTGATCTGGGATCAAATCATCATGGAAGCTGAAAAATTCCGGCCCTGCCTAGATATTATTGAAGATCAGGAAATTGCTATGAGAGAAGCCAAGAAACAAGCCCAGATAGTATCGGCAGAAGTGAAAAAAAGGCCCTTAGTGACCGTGGAGAATGCCATAACCTTCCTGAGCTCTATGTCAGATGGGTCCGCTAGCAGATATGGTATTCAAAATAGGGTCGTTGTTGTCTCTGGAGCCAGAAAGATAGTGGCTAAGCACAAGATGATGGAGATGGTACGGGACAAAATAGAAGTTACTAAGCACAAAGTCCGAGGAGTCATAAGCAGAGGGCTCCCCTTTTTCTAGGAATAAAAGGGTCCTTTAATGTCTCAGAAGGAGTATCAGGAGTGCCTAGTGCACTACCGATTGGACCACAACAAATTTGGAGATATGCAACAAGCGTTGTCAGGGAAGGTCGTTTTTGAAAAATTGGCTAGTGATTTCAAGTTATTGTTTGATTTTAAAGCCGCATGCTCCAAATTCCCCAAGATTTCATACTTAGAAATGATGGAGCTCAAAGCGCAAGCATACGACATGATAGTTGTGACCCTGCCTGGTCCCAATTTATGGAGAGTCATCCAACAATATGGGTCACCCAAACTCAAAGGGCACTCGTAGAAGTGACAATGATGGTACTCATGATATTTTATTTGCGTTGCATGCCTACCCCAACGGTCACTTTTATCAGAGCTTTGTATAGTCATCACCCACCAGATGAGAGTATGGGATGCTCTTGTGCTTATTTCATCTCGTGTTTCACATTTCATTATCTGGCCATTTCGTGCAAGTCACAACCAATGTGCCACCTAAGAGGCTATTAGAGGATGTCCTTCTAATTGTAACAAATTTTTATTCCCGGATGCCAGTTTGGGAAAACTAAATACTATAAATATACCTCCTAATGAAGGAGAAGGGGTTGAAACCATTGTAATTTTGCTGTGTGTTTTTCAAGAGAATTTTAATATAATTGTAGAACCGAGGTCGGTGTTTTCATACAGGGATTCATGTGTCATTCTCACTTACAGTGTGTTATTTCCTTTCTTATGTGAATGTTTTTCCAGTTTATCTCTCCTGTTTTGTTTTCTTTCATATCTGAGACTTAGGGTATAACAGCTCGGAATTCATACTTGCTATGCTCCATCTGTTGTTTCAGGTATTCACCAAAGTTTTCTTCTAAAGTTGATACATAATTCATTTTTTGCAATGCTCTGTGTTGATGATCTGTTCATGTTCCTCCTTTCCACCAGACAATTATGAATCGACTGTGATCGAGTGGCTACCTTGCCCCTGTGTTGAAATCTCTTGAATTAAGTTCTGATTATTCCTATTGTATATCTTAACTCCATCGCCTACTGGTGCTGTGTTTTGTTTCAACCAATTTTACAAACAATTTATAGTTTCACTTGTATATATATGGCATTGTTAACGTTTGGTGAGAGATCCCTCTCGGAAGAGCAGAAGGCCAGTTCTCTCTTCGAAAGTGGTTCTGCTATTACCTGGGAGCGAGCCTTATGCAACCTTTGGCTCAATTCCAGTGCTAACAAACTGGCACCATTGCCGAAGATGAGGTTGAAGATCATCCCTGGGAAGAACGACAAAGATTCAAAGGATAAAGAGTTTTTTCGGGAAAACAGAGATTCTTACATGTAAAGAAGGTTGTATCATTTTCTCTGGCGAATCCACTAAAATATTCAGGAAGGTGACTCCACTGAGGAGACCAGTGATCAGGAAGAAAGGGATTTCTATGGGAAAATGGAAATTTCTGAATTCGCTATAAGGTTGAACGTTTGTCCTGGTGACTCCACACCTACTTCAACCAGTACCACACTAGATATCCTGGATTCCAGAAAGATCCACACAAGAGGTAACTCTGATACCGAAACTTTACTCAGTGTGGATAATCCAAAAAGAATACTTAGGAATAGAAATAAAGAGAAATTGGATTCTCCATTGTTTGATACTTCATCATCTCAAGATTTGTATGGTTTAGCTGAGCCCGAGTGGGGGGTTAGGGCTGAAAAAATGATAACTAAATCTAAATTTGAATCCAACCTAAGAAAACCTAGGGTTGACCCTAATACGCTGCAATCCTATCTTCTTGATTCTTTGTGGCTGAACCTAGAAACCCCACCAAAAGCTGAAGAGATATCCCCTATCTTTCAGAACACCCAGTTGCCCAACCCCCTGTTTGTTCCTAACCGACCTACCCTGACGGTTGCTGCTAGATTTGCCCTGTTAGCCTTACCTCTGGTTCTACATGACCTCCCTATGAATTATGCCCAAATAATCACACTCTATGATGGGGAGGGGAATGTCTCAGTAAGGTACCATGTGGATAAGTTCGGTGACTTCATCGACCTAGAAGAGGTGGATGATGAAGATGTCAAAATGTGGCTGTTCGCTCAGATTTTGTCTAGGGAAGCCAAGAAATGGTACAAAGATCTGCCACCTAGGTCTATCCACAGCTTCACCGGCTTTCAAACCATATTTATAGAAAGGTGGGATGATAAACAAAGCCCCTTACAGGTCTTGTCTCAATACAACAATCTCAAGAAAGGAGGTCTTGAATCAGTCCATGAGTTTTCCAGCAGATTCATGCGGGTCTACAACTCGATACCTGCCAATATCAAACCTTCGCCCAGGGCAGCTAAACTTCATTACAATGATGCCTTTGACAATGATTTTGCTCTGTTATTGAGAGAAAGAAAGTCAAACACTCTCCCAGCCATGTTCACTGATGCCCTAAAAGTAGAGGCCAATATGATGGCATGTGGGAAAATTAAACCAAGGGCAGAGATCGACAAAAGGAAAGGTAGAGAAGAGGCACACCCCTCTACTTTTGCCTCTTCATCTAGTGATATAAAATTTGAGATGATGCTCAAAACTATGGAAAAGTTAATGGACAGGCTAATGGTGGAGGCTAAGTCGATGAACAGGGAGCAGAATGAGCCTCAAATAAGGAATCCCAATTTTAGGAGGAAAGTCCCTCACCCTCTCCAACCAAATAGACCAAGGGATGTGAGGAATCTGAGAAACCAAGAAGAGCATCCAATCAGGCCTCCTTTCCCTGAAAACTATGTGGTTGCTGAAGATGAAGTTGAATTCCCTGAAGACCATATCCATCATTTCAGCGATTTGGACTCTGAGATCTACTTGACTGAAGAGGAACATGATATGTTCGCTCAGGTGGATGATAAGACCATGATTTAGGAATTGGGGAAATATCATAAAGGGTATATGCATGCTATAGATGATGTCAGGAAGATCAAGTTAAGGAGTAGAGATGTCGCTATACATAAAAAGGGTGGTGACTCTGCTGGCGACGCTGTTGTACATAAGGGAGTGTTAAACCCAGACCAGCCTTCTAGTAGTCAGACCAGCCCCGGGAAAGGAAATGAAAAACAAAAAGGGTCGATGGCACCTAGAGAAGTGGAAAAGGGGAATAGTAATGTGAGAGAGTTGGAGCCAGTGGCACTTGTCAAACTGGGAAAAACCCCTCCCATGTTTAATCTCCAAAATGAGCTAGCTAAGCTAAAGGTCTCGATTCCTTTCAATGAATTATTGAGGAATCAGGAGTACATGGACACTATAACAACGATTATTGCAAATCAAGGAGAATCCCACCCTGATATCTTAAAGCTGACCGAGGACAACCCTACTATTATTATGGGGTCTAAGATTGACGGAATGGACAACGACGATGAGGAGGTGCCCCCCTTTTACATGAGCTTGAATGTGCATGATATGGTGTTACACAATGCTATGCTGGACTCCGGAGCCTCACACAATTTGATGCCAAAGGGAGTGGTGGAAAGCCTGGGGTTGGAGATTACAAAGCCTTATAAAGACCTGTATTCCTTTGATTCTAAAAGGGTGAAATGTCTAGGATTGATCAAAGACATGGTGGTATCTTTAAATAAGTTGGCATCTAAAATTGTAGTCATGGATGTCGTCATGGCTGACATTCCTCTCAAGTTTGGTATTTTGCTGTCAAGATCTTGGACTTTGAAGCTGAAAGGTAGCTTGCAAATGGACATGACCTATGCAACAATTCCAATTCGGAATGAAAGAAAAATGATATACAACGAGAAGAGGTTGCCTTACGTCATGAGCAGTCAGACTCAACCTGACATCCATCATGTTTATGCCATCGAAATGGACTTGGGGTCCTCTATTTTCTTCAATGATATATCTCCCTGCAGCTTATAAATCGTTGTGCCACAAAAAGATAAAAAAGAGGCCAGCGAGCTGGAAGCTGAAAGGAAGAAAATGTATGAAGGACCGTGGAAGATGTATTTTGACGGCTTGGTGTCTAAAGTGGGTGTCGGCGCAGGTGTGTATATAATACCCCCCACTGAAGATACCAAAACCTACTCTTATAAGTTGGTCTTTGAATGCTCTAACAATGTAGCAGAGTATGAGGCCTTGTTTCCTGGCCTACGTGCGCTGAAATATTTAGGAGCGAAAAGGGTCCAAATTTTTGGGGACTCAAAGGTTGTAGTAAATCAAGTGAATGATATCTATCAAACTAACCATCCGAGAATGAGAGCACACCGGAATGAGGTATGGGATATGTTCAGAAATTTCTTCACTGAACATACGGTCCAAGTGATTCCTAGAGACGAGAATGTAGTAGCAGACTCTCTGGCGACTGCAACAGGAAAATTTGAAGCTCCTGCGGCAGGAAAAAAGAAATATAAATTGAAGATTGTAAATAGACCTTCCATACCAGATAACACTAAGTATTGGCAAGTCTTAGAAGACGATATGTAGATCAAAATATTTCTGGAGATGTCTGGTGAGTTTGTGAACACTCACATTGATGAAGGTGGCGTTGATTCCGAAAACTTCCTAGACGTTGAAGAGGAAGGGGAAGAAGCCATCGGGATGGGAATGCTGAAGGATTCCTTGGGAGGAAGGGATATATTCCAATTGAAAATCAATCATATTCCCAGGGGCCTAATCCTTTTAGAATCTCTTTTTGACCAAAATGATGTAGCCAAGGATCCGAAGGTCGAGCCTACCACGGATGCCATCGAAGATGTAGATATCGACACTGAAGGTGACCCTAGAATTGTAAAATTGTCCAAGAAAATGCCCACTAAAGAAAAAGAAGGGTATGTGAACCTAATGAAAAAGTACACAGATGTGTTTGTGTGGAGTTATGAAGATCTCAAAGAATATGACACTTCCATCATACAACATACTATTCCAATTAAACCCAGAGAAAAACCATTCAGGAAAAAACTCAGGAGGATTAATCCGAAGCTAGTACCCATTATTGAAAACGAAGTAAAAAGGTTGTTTGATGCAAAGATAATAGTAACTTTGAGGTTTTCAAAATGGGTAGCCAATTTGGTTCCTATCTAGAAAAAGAATGGGGAAATAAGGCTATGCGTAAATTTTAGGAATTTAAATAAAGTTTCTTTGAAAGATAACTACCCATTGCCAGAGATGGACCAGAACCTGCAGAGGGTGGTAGGCTCAGAGGATATCCACTATGGATGGATTTTCTAGGTACAATCAGGTGAAGGTGTTTCCTGAAGACCAAGAAAAAACCACTTTCACCACACCTTGGGGTACATTCATGTACACAAAGATGCCGTTTGGGTTAATGAATGCTGGAGCAACTTTCCAATGCGCCATGGATATTGATTTTGTAGATGAGAGAGACAAATTTGTGGTGATATACATGGATGACATTACTGTGTACTCTAGGTGGGATAAAGATCATATCAGGCACCTAGAAAGAGTTTTCATTAAATGCAGAAAGTATGGCATTTCCTTGAACCCTAGAAATTCAAACTTCGCTCTGGAAGAAGGAAAGTTGTTGGGGATCATTATTTCAAAGGAAGGCATCAGGATTGATCCGAACAGGGTAAAAGGAATTTTGAAAGTAGAGGAACCAAGGATCAAGAAAGAAATCCAACCTTTCATCGGCCAAGTCAACTTCTTGAGGAGATTCATCTCTAGCTTCGCCGAAATCCTAATGGACATTACTTACATGTTAAGGAAAGATCATGAAATTAAGTGGACGGTGGGAGCCAAGAAAGCTTTCAAAGATATAAAATAGGCCATTTCAGAAGCTCCTGTTTTGATCAACCCAGATTTTGAAAAGGATTTCTTAGTATTCTCTTATGCCTCAGAACACACTGTATTGGTAGTGTTACTGCAAAAGAATGATCGGGGTGAAGAACAACCCATAGCGTTATTCAGTAAGATATTGAGAGATGGAGAATTGAAATATAGTATAATGGAAAAACAATCCTACGCCTTGGTTAAAGCCTTGAAGGATTTCAGAATCTACATCCTCCATTCCCACATAATTGCCTATGTACCTTGCAGTGTAGTGAAAAGCATACTTACACAACCTGACCTGGAAGGAAAGAGAGCTAAATGGGTTGCAGTGCTCCTGGAATATGACATATAAATCAAGCCCACAAAGTTGATCAAAGGGCAGGGATTGGATAGGATGATGACAGACTCCCATTGTGACTCTCTGCAACTGAATTTTTTGACTTGTCATCCTAGTCAGGAGGAAGTGGAGGTCCAGGTGAACCTTGATTTCTTTGTGTCTCCTTGGTATGTTGACATTGTTTTTGTATTACAGAATTTACAACCCCCTATTGGGCTAAGCAAAACCCGGGCTAGATCCATAAAACTGAAAGCTGCGAAATTTTGTATCATAGAACAATATCTCTACTAGAAAGACCCTGAAGGGATACTACTGAATTGTCTTCTGGAGAATGAAGTTCAACGCATGGCAAAGGAATTTCATGAAGGAGATTGTGGAGGACACCATTCCTGGAAAGTTACCGTGAACAAAATTCCGAGAGCAGGGTTTTATTGTCTCACGTTGTTCTCAGATATCTATAAGGAAACGACTAAATGCCACTAGTGTCAAATTTTTGAAGGGAAAAGGAAGGTGATGTCTCTCCCCCTCAACCCGATATCTATGGAAGCTCCGTTCCAGCAATGGGGGTTAGATTTCATTGGCAAGATAAATCCAAACTCCTCTGGGCAGAATAAGTGGATTCTGACTGCCACTGATTATTTCACAAAGTGGATTGAGGCCACACCAACCAGGTGAGCTACATAAGAAGTGATAATGGATTTCATAGAAAACAATATTCTGGAAAGGTTCGGCTGCCCGAGGTGGATTGTGACTAAAAATGCCCCTGTGTTTAAATCCAGAAAGATGATCAATTTTTTCCATAAGTACCATATAAGCCTAAATCACTCTACGGCTTATTACCCACAGGGGAATGGGTTGGATGAATCTTCTAACAAAAGACTTGTGAGGATCATTAAGAAGCTGTTGGAGGATAACAAGAAATATTGCCACACTAAATTGAAATATGCCTTGTGGGCCAACAGAATCAGCACCAAAAGGGCCATTGGCATGTCACCATTTCAGTTAGTATATGGAGCTGAAGTAATTTTTCCTGCCTCATTGGGCGTTCTAGTCATGAATTTATTACGGGATCCATTGGATGAGCCCAATCCCATTAAAAGAAGGATCACCCAGATCATTGAGCTTAATGAAGTAAGGGACAAGGCTTATGATAAAGTCCATATACACCAGGAGAAAATGAAGAATACCTTCGATAAGAGAGTAAAAGAATATATTTTCCAGGTCGATGACTTGGTGTTGAAATGGGATGCCCCTCACGAAGACAAAGGGAAGCACGGAAAATTCAACCATTTGTGGGTAGGCCCTTATCTTATTGCGGTGCATAGAGGAGACAACGCCTTCATTTTGCAGTATCCAGATGGGTCGTAGTATGAAGGAGGCACAGTGAATGGGAGGTTCCTGAAACACTACTTGGAATAAAGGGACTTAGGTCCATGTATCATAGTGTAGATATGTCTTATGTTTTAATCAGTATGGATGGTGAATCAGAAGATTTGAATCCCGTGGAGAAGGCCCTAAGATCAAAAGAGGTAACCATTATTTCGAAGTTTGTTTTTCTTTCAGGCATTAAAATAATAGGAGGTTTTCAATGGAAAAGGCAACTAGTCTACGAGTTCTTTGCTACCTCACTGGGAGGATAGCATCCCTTGTGGAGCCGGTTGTTAACACTCTATTAAATTTTGGGCATAAATGATACTCGTGTCCTTCGGCCCCGTCGATAAGTGTTGAGAAGGCAGTGCAGTATTCGCAGAAAGAGCTGATGGCACACACAAGATAACACTCAGCCTTGCGGTAAGCCTTGGTGGTCAACTTCGAAAGCCAATGAGATAGTCTGTGGATCAGGGAAGCGAGGATAAGAAGAAATCATTGGGCACACTGGAGGCGTTAAAGGGGAGTCACGATCAAAGGCTGAGGTTGATCAGATAGCAGATAAACGACGTCAAACCATTCCGCATAGCGCACATGTCTGACCCGAGCTGCTTCTTTAGATTTGTGAAATAGTTTAAAGAACGGATGCATCCAATGGTCGAGATTGGGACCAAGAATATCCGCGAATGAGAAATATTTCGCATCCCAAACTAGCGAGGATGAAAGCAGCAATTCAGGATTGCGAAAAGTGGTAGGGGCCATTTTGATCAGGGGTGCATATGAAAATGGAGTGAAATCAATTGTTATAGTTCATTTCACCATCTAGAGTAGCACGGAGGAAAACAGAACCTTGCTTCGCGAAGAATGGTGGGGTCCATCCGAATCGACGGTTGTGAAGGAATTCGGTCCCGATCAATGGTTGGGCTGTACACATGCTAGGTAAGGAAAGATATGGAATAAAGGACCCCACATATCTACGATTTAAGGCACAAAGAGTAAAATATACGGTGCAAACCACCTAAGAAATGCACGAAGGTTATGATTGGGTGAAAAGCTATAAAGAAGGCCCACATGAAGTTGCAAATATTTTTCTTTTCTGAAACCTCAAAGTCATCGAATATCCAACCACATCCAGAGTGCCAGCTCGGATCAGCCAAGAGACTGTGCTACAGAACAAGGTAAGCCCTTAATACCTCCTCAGTGTTATTTGAAAATGGATGAAATAGAAGTGGTAGGAGTGAGATATGATGTAGAGCCTAAGGCCGTAGGTCGGAGGATAGAAGAGAGCCTGTTGGAAAAAAATGTTGAGATTTTTGATACCATTCTGGTGGGAGAAGCTATTGAAACCACTAAAGGCAAATTGGAAGCTCTTACGAACCAGGGTAGAGATCCCTGTGGTGTTTTTAATTCTTTCTTCCACTTCTTCTCTGTCGACCAAACCCCCCACTGCCCTGAATTTGTCGAATGGTGTGCAAATAATTTCTCTGTCACCAAAGGCGTTATTATGAATAAGTCTAAGTCTAAAATCCTTTTCCCAATTCAATCTTCTGTCATCCGTAAAGCCCTGGATATCCCAGATGAATTCACCCATATATCCCAAGACTACCGAGAAGAAGACATTGTACGTTGTTTTAGAGAGTCTACTGACGAAAGTAAAGAAACCTTCTTGAAGGCCTGTTCTAAACCCAATGGAGAACCCATTGACCTATCTTACCCTATTGACCTCAGCCAATTCAATGAAGAAAATTGGTGGTGTATATCCCTGGCCAGTCAGTTCCTAGGTCTAGATACCAAGGCGTACGTCCCAGAGTCATTGCTGAGTCTTTTGTTCATCTTAAGTACTTGTCCGGATGAACTTGAATTGCTTGGACAATCTGGTCAGTCTTGTTGCCTTAAATTTGATGAGTTCATGGACGAGAACATTCGTTCTCAGTTAACGAACTTCCACAACACTAGAATGTTCAGATTCCAGTCCTTTTTGCTGAGTATGTTCATAGCCTATAATGAGGAGGACCTACAAGTACTAGAATTGCCAATCACTACTGATATGGCCATGGATTACTGTAAATTCATGAACCAGTTAATGGCCGAAATATATGAACTCTTCTTTCAGGAAATGCTACTTAGGGTGTTGCCTGAGATGAGGCAAATGCTGCAACTGTCAAATAGCAAGAAGATAGGGGACTGGTTCCTCACAGAATTTGGAACGACCATAAGGTTGTATGGCTTCGTACATCCACCCTCCATCCTGCCATCTTTTCTAACCCCGAGGGTTTTCTCCCTGGAATTAATCCAGCAGAAACTCATTGTCGAAGAAGAACACTTCTTGAACTTTAAGGAAAGTTCAAGTTTGATTTTTCCATGGGAATTAAAACCATACATAGTTAGAAGCAGAACTGCTTTGTCCCTGGTAACCAACTTGCTTAGAGGCATGGAGTTTTCCCCAGGACAAACAATAAATTATGATCCTCACCAGGTGATTTCCAAAAGAAGGAAAGCTCACAAATGCAGGCCCTTTGAGCACATTGAGATACCTGGACTTAGAGAAGCGACGAATTGGAATGATTTCCCTAATCCTGCCCCAATGGATACCAGTGCAGAAAAGGACACTAGCTTACAGCTATTGGGGGTAGTTTCTCCCCAAAGAGAGTTGGATACAGTAGTTACGATAGTAGGGGGATTCTCATCACTGGTCAGCTATTCGGCAAGTTCAATGAAAAGAGGGGATCCAGAGCCCATGGACACTGAAGAAATGGACACTTCCAGCCTGCCCAAGAAATAGAAAGTGGAACCGGGACAGCAATTGGTGCAGGTCAAAAAGGGACAGGCAAAGAAGAAGAACTTAATAAAAAAATAGCAACAGGAAGAGCCCGAGGCAGCTGAATTTCAAATACAAGAGTATGTATTTGATGGACAGACTTCAAGCAAGCATGTGTCCAAAGAAGAATGGCTGAGGTCTTACCGAGAGAGGGATGATAAAAACTTCGAGGAGACAACAGAGCTATACAGTGAAGCCTTACGATTTCCCCACCCCAATGTGGCACTGAAAAATTTAAGGGATCATGCCGCTGATACCCTTATCTTGGCCTCAACAATGGGAAACAAGGTGTCCGAGGTCAGTGTGAACCTCTCAAAGGTTCCCACTACTAACATCATACACTTGAACAAAGAGACAGGGGATATAATGAATACCATACTGCTTAAAGCTACCATACAGATGTTTAAGATGGAGGAGAATATGGAAAAAAATTCAAATATTTTAAGGAAGGTGAGAGTGGAGAATAAAGCACTCAAAGCCCAAATCAACAACTTACAAAAGGAAGCTATGCAAATAGAAGTATCTGTGTAGAAAGGGAGTTTGGCTTAGAAATTGCTCGATGAGAAAGAGAAGAAGATCCAGACCTTGAAAAAGAAGTTAAAAATCCCTAGCACCCAACTTGCTCAAGCGGATGAATTGGATGACTTCAAAAGGGAAAAAGAGGTATTGAACTGTGAGCTTACTGACTGCAAGGCTAAGCTACTGAAGCTTGAAGAAAAGGGGAGACAGTGGGAAGCAAATATCTATCTTTTGAAGAATAACGAGGCGGAATTGGAAACCAAAATAGAAATGAAGGAAAATGAGCTTCAAAGCAGGAGCACGGAGAATACAATTTAGTCCATAGGTATGGCTGGAGAGATAGATACCAGCTCCCTCTCCAGATCAATGTCCTAGATAGGCTTAAAGGATACCAAGCTCATTAAACTAAAACAACAGATTGAGGAACTGGAAAAGGAAAGAGTCAAAGAGGAACGAGGAAGAGAAAAGGCAGAGGAGAAATGCCAAGAACTGGCTCAACAAAATGCTAAATTTAGCCAACATGTGGTCAACAAAGTTGCCTTGCAAGGTACTAGGCATATGATCTGGGATCAAATCATCATGGAAGCTAAATTTTTTTGGCCCTACCTAGATATTATTGAAGATCAGGAAATTGCTATGAGAGAAGCCAAGAAACAAGCCCAGATAGTATCAAAAGAAGTGAGCAAAAGGCCCTTGGTGACCGCGGAGAATGCCATAGCCTTTCTGAGCTCTATGTCAGATGGGTCCACTAGCAGATATGGTATTCAAAACAGGGTCGTTGTTGTCTCTGGAGCCAGAAAGATAGTGTCTAAGCACAAGATGATGGAGACGGTACGGGACAAAATAGAAGTTACTGAGCACAAAGTCTGAGAAGTTGTCAAGTTATTCAAACCACTGGTAAGAAGAGGGATCCCCTTTTTCTGGGAAGAAAAAGGTCCTTTAATGTCTCAGAAGGAGTATCAGGTGTGCTTAGTGCACTACCGATTGGACCATAGAAAATTTGGAGATACGTAACAAGCGTTGTTAGGGAAGGTCGTTTTTGACAAATTGGCCAGTGATTTCAAGTTATTGTTTGATTTTAAAGCTGAATGCTCCAAATTCCCCAAGATTTCATACCCAGAAACAATGGAGCTCAAAGCGCAATCATATGACATGATAGCTGTGACCCTTCCTGGTCCCGATTTATGGAGAGTCGTCCAACAATATGGGTCACCCAAACTCAAAGCGCACTCATAAAAGTGACAATGATGGTATGCGAGAAATTTTCTCTGCGTTGCATGCCCATCCCAACGGTTGCTTTTCTCAGAGCTGTGTACAGTCATCACCCGCCATATGAGAGTATGGGATGCTCTCATG
This sequence comes from Pseudotsuga menziesii, assembly GCA_001517045.1. Classification (NCBI taxonomy): domain Eukaryota; kingdom Viridiplantae; phylum Streptophyta; class Pinopsida; order Pinales; family Pinaceae; genus Pseudotsuga; species Pseudotsuga menziesii. The sequence continues at coordinate 190,605 of LPNX010033076.1, forward strand.
CCTATTTCATCCCGCGTTTCATATTTCATTGTCTAGCTGTTTCGTGCAAGTCGCAGCCAATGTGCCACCTAAGAGGCCGTTAGAGGATGTCCTTTTGATTTTAACAAATTTTGATTCCCGGATGTCGGTCTAGGAAAACCAAATACTATAAATATACCTCCTGAAGAAGGAGAAGGGGTTGAAACCATTGTAATTTTGTTGTGTGTGTTTTTCAAGAGAATTTTAATATAATTGCAGAGCTGAGGTCAGTGTTTTCATACAGGTATTCATGTTCCGTTCGCACTTACAGTGTATTATTTCATTTCTTATGTGAATGTTTTTCCAGTTTATCTCTCCCGTTTTGTTTTCTTTCATATCTGAGACTTAGAGTATAACAACTCAGAATTCATACTTGCTATGCTCCGTCTGTTGTTTCAGGTATTCACCAAAGTTTTATTCTAAAGTTGATACATAATTCATTTTTTGCAATGCTCTGCGTTGATGGTCTGTTCATGTTCCTCCTTTCCACCAGACAATTATGAATCGACTGTGATCGAGTGGCTACGTTGCCCCTGTGTTGAAATTGTTTGAATTAAGTTCTTATTATTCCTATTGTATATATTGACTCCATCGCCCAATGGTGCTGTGTTTTGTTTCAACCAATTTTACAAACAATTTATAGTTTCACTTATATATATCTAGCATTGTTAACGTTTGGTGAGAGATCCCTCTCGAAAGAGCAGAAGGCCATTTATCTCTTCGAAAGTGGTTTTGCTATTACCTGAGAGTGATCCTTCTGCAACCTTTGGCTCAATTCCAATGCTAGCAAATATTACACCACAAAATTCACACATAAACAGAGATATTTACCATGGAAATCCTTAACTGGGAAAACCAAAAAACCTTGGAGCCACACCTCCTATTTTCTCATTAATCATTATGAATCCCTCAGAATAAAATATAGGCATTTCATTGCCTCCAATACCCTAATTTGTTAACCCATATTATAAAAAATTACCCCAATCCCTTATCCAGGATTATATTATTTTTTTTAGGAAAAATCCCAAAATAACAAAAAATAGCTGAAAATTCGAGCTCGTTGCGCTCACGTCGAAAATGGTAATGACCATTTTTGAGATCATAAATTACCTAATGGCTGTTTTTGAACAAAAAAAACATTCAACCCATTTCCGTGAAGGTGATGACAAGGATTCTTAGATGCAGCGCTAGCAGACGCACCTCCCCTCCACACACACATGCAAAGAATATAACATATACCCAACATTCTGTTGATGTATTTGTAACTTTAGAATGTATTCATGTATATATTATGTATTGTACCCCGATATTCCTATCGGGAAGTATCTATAATGTAAACAAGTAATGTAAATTCATTGAGGTGAACCCTCCATTGTAAGTCGAGGCAATAGTCCCCACAATTGTGTTAAGGTTAACCCTCCTTGTTGATCGGAGGGCAAAGTCCCCATAGTTGTGGGGCACTAGGGTTATTAGACTCTCCTAGAGATGTCGGCCTTAGTAAGTAATTGCTAAGTGAGGCCGACTTGTTGGAGTGGAAATTAAGTGAATGAAAGAATATAAATAGAGAGTGAGGTTCTCTATTTATCACACACTCACTCACTCACTGGGGCGTATGAGTGAGAGAGGAGAAGCTATCTCAAGTGAGAGAGAGAGAACAACTATTGGAGATCATATTTTTTGTCTTTGGGTTTTAATACTGCTATTGGTGCTCATTCTATCTCTGAGGAAGTTGCAGGGTTTTCTCCTTTATGGTTTCCTCGAGGAAAATCTCTTGTGTCTATTGTCTCTTGTGATTTTTGCTGTGCATGTTATTCTCTCAGATAAGATCCTAGGTCATATTGCTTAAATGATAAAAATATAACATGATATTATAGCTAACCTGAGAATAAGACACTGTGCAGCTATGAAAGCTAGGGCTTCTTACTTTTTGGGTCTCTCTCCAAAATCCATTAGCAAAATTATGCTAGACTAACTCTCCATTGAACGGCGCATATTTCTGTCGAAGCAAAATTTGATTCCGGGCATTTTCAGTTTTTGCTGTGGGAAATTAGGGCTTTTTACAGAAGAGGAATTTTTGAGTGAGCCCAACATAGGATTTCTTTCCTCATAAAAATCTAAGTTTAAAGACCTAGCTTGAGATTTTTGGTTGGGTGAAACTCCGAGAAAGTGAAACCCTAGTTTGACCTCGGGCCTAAAAAACCCTAAAATACTAAAACGGGTAGTTTTGGTACATTCGCTATATCTCGGGATTGAAGACGTTTTAGGGGCCAAAAATTTCACAGGCCAAAGATAAAATCCTGATGTACACTTTGTAAAACTTTCAGCCTCATATTTTCTATATTCTTGGAGATATGTTTCCTCCAACTTAGGGTTCCCGCCTCTTCCAGGATTCATCCCTAAACAAGACACCTAGGGAGAATTGAAATATCTTGGGCTACAAAGATCCAAATGAGATTTCATAAGATGTTCCAGATAGGGAATGGAATTTACTTAATTTTTTAAATGTTTCAAACTCTGATGATGAAACAAGGACACGTGGTAGTCCGTACAAGTTTGCTATGCTGAATAGTCCCTAAATAAGGCACCTTGGGAAAACTATCATAAGTCCCAATTGGTGAAACCCATTATGGTCAAAACTGTGGTGTTGGAAAGAGGACATACAAGGTTATCTCAGTACAATATTTTAGACACGGAGGAGTAGTAATTATGGATATACTGCAGAAAGAGTATTAGGCATGTCTGCAGGAGAAATTGGAAAACTAGGGCTTCTTGTTTCGGGAGCTTCCCTCCTCTGTTTTCATAAAAGGAGTACATTGGACATATTTCCTTGAAGAGTTCTATCTTTGTATCCAATCATATTTGAAAGATTCTAGGTTTTGAAAATTAGGTTTTCTCTGACAAACCCTAGATCAAGAAGCTCTAGAACCAGGATGGACACCTCAAATCGGTAAGATCTAATCTTTTTCTATTTACATTTGAGGTTCTCATTTCTAAATGACTAGTCACACCATATTGATGACAAGCTTGGGGAAACTAACAAATTCCAAGAATGGAAGTATTGTATCTCACCGGTTCTTGAAGAAAATGAATTCGACACCTACATAAGTGGAGAGGTTCCAGTTCCAGAGGGAGATGAGGCTAAAATCCTTACACGAGAAGAACTTGGTCAAGGCCAAGAAGATCATTGCTGATTCAATCATGGATCACCTTATACCACAAGTGTCTTAACTAAAGACACCGAAAGAGATGTTTGATTCCTTGACCAATCTATTTGAAGGGAGTAACATAAATCAGAAGATGAATTTGAGAAAACAGTTAAAGAATGTGAAGATCCAGAATGCAGAGACCATGCAATCATACTTTACAAGGGTCTCTCAAATCAAAGAACAACTTGAAGCAGTAGAAGAAGAAGTGGAGAATGCAGAAGTTGTGATAACCACCTTGAATGACCTCCTAGGATCATGGAATTCATTCATTCAAGGAATGTGTACCTGAAGGAAGTGATTACTTTCAGTAGACTATGGGAAGAGTACACACAAGATGAATCTTGACTCATAATAAGAGAAGAGAAGATGGGAGCAACTGAAGATCAAGCTCTCACCATCCAAAGAAGATCCCTCAAGCGATGAGGAATACGAAGGACTAAACTATTGAAGAAACTCTTATCCATCTTATCATTTGGATAAGAAATTATGAATGAAGAATATAATGAATCTGAAGGCTCAAGAAGGAGTCTACCCACTGAACAAATAAAGATAAGTATTCAGTTGTCATTTCATGATATTATTTTGTTATGCATTTGTTTATATTAAGTTGATGTGTTATGCATGATAGAATATTTTCATTAATGATAGTAAAATATTAATATGCATGTGATGGGTAAGTATCCCATGGTGTGTAATGTCCCTTTTTTTAATTTTTTACCAAAATTCCCAATTTTCCAATTTTTTTCAATTTTGGCTCTTGACTATTTTTAGTGTCTTGGTCTCCAAATCAGCCCAATTTCTTCCAAATATTCAGAGAAGGTGTATGAATGATATAATAACTTGATTATTATGTTTAGGGATGTGTTATGTCCCTCTAATTCGTTCTGCAATTCTGTACTAGTCTTGGGTCTTGGGTCTGTTATCGCCTCAATAAGGAGGACGGTTTGGGTTTCCTTACCTAAAGTTCACAAATTTTTTATACTCAAGAATTCAACTGTTCATTTCTATTGTGTACAGGACTTGATTGTGGAGCCTATGCAGGATGGAAATTGTTGAAGACCCACTTTTATAGTATTGCTCATACAACATGGTTGCAATGGAAATAGTCCATATTTCCCTCAACTCAACTCAGTTGAATTCTTGAGTATATATTGAAGAAGCAAATATTAAGGGAGAGGAATGTATAAAAAATTTATGATATTATTTTTTAACAATAAAAAAAGACTTATTATTTATTAATGTGTTTAATATTTTTCAATTATATAGTTTACATGTATGTAATTTAGATATTTATACAATAACTTTAAATTTATTGACACATTTTAATTTATATAGTTCTTTTACAATTAGTTGAATAAGTTGTCACACACCTCAAAAATCTATACATATATATAAAAAAATTATTGTTGTAGAGAGGTTAGGGGAAGGGTGTTTTATATGTTTTGATATTTTTTTTAAAATGCATTGTTGTAGAGGGGTTAAGGGGGATAGGGGGGTTCAAATTTATTTTTAATTATAATGTTGGGTGGGTTAGGGGGTTTAGGGGGGATAGATGGCATTCAAGTAGGTTAAAAGATTAAAAATTAAAAATTAAAAATAATCAGAACTACAAATCCTCGGAATTAACGTTTTAGATTTTTTTATTAGTATGATGTTTGTAATTGAAACTCTTAAGGAGATTTTGAATATTTATATGAATCATGTGTTCTTGTATGGTCTAATATATGATTCCATTATGAATCACATCATAATTTATTTGATTTTATATGGTTAGAGTGGTGAAATTATTTATGAAATATTTTTGTTTGTTTAATGTGTGACTTTCAAAAAAGTTCTAATTTATTTTTTGGAGAAAAAAATTGTTTTCCAATTTAGGGGTTGATTTTAAAGTTTTTGTAAACAACAGTATGTGATGTTTAGGCATGGCTCTATTTTTACCCCCCCCCCCAAAAAAAAACATGTATACTGGTATCAACACTTTTCTATTGGCGGGTGTTTTTGGTGTTTTTTTTGCAAAAATAAATGTTTTTATGCCTAGAGTTCTCGTTCTTAGTATAAAGTTCTCATTTCATAGTATAAGTGGTTCACTCACAATGCTCTTGGGGAGCCCATGCAATTTGAAGATTTCTTTGAAAAAAATATCAGCCACTTGTGCAGAACTAAAAAAGGATGTAACAGAAAATAAATGAGAAAAATTATTGAATCCATCCACTACCACATATATGCAATAATTTCCCAAATATTTGGGCAAACTGGTGATGAAATCCATCGATATATTGTCCCATTTTTGCTCTGGAATGGGAAATGGTTGTAATAAACCAGCAGGGTGTGTGAGTTCTGATTTTTTTTTCTGACATACCTTACATTCATTCACATACTTCTGAACATTTTCCTTCATCCCCTTCCAATAGAACCTTTGCCTTAGTTGCCTAGGTTTTGAAGATCCCCGAATGACCTGCTAGTGGGGATTCATGTGCTTCTTGCAAAACTTTGTACTTAAGCTTTGAATCTAGAACCAAATAAATTATTCCCTTATAATATATCAGCCCACTCAAAATAAGTATTTATCATCTACCATGATTCCATCTAATACATCACAAACAAACTTATCTTTGGCATATTCAACTAGTAGCATGTCTTTCCAATTTTTAGCAATGTCCATAAGAGAAAAAGAATGTCTTCGAGATAATGCATATGCTACAATGTTATTCTTTCCTTTCACATATTCAATATCAAAATCATAATCTTGGATCTTGCTTACCCACTTTTGGTTTCCTTTCATTTATATCCTTTTGGGTAAGGAAGTGTCTTAGACTATTGTGGTCAGTTTTCAGCACAAACTTGTTTCCTACCAAGTATTGTCGGAATTTGGCCAAGGAATGCATGATGGCCAACATCTCTTTCTCATATATGGATTAAATATTTTCATGAGGCTTCAAATTTCTGCTCTCAAAGGCTATAGGGTGTTGGCCTTGCTTTAGGACAGCCCCTACTCCTTCACCTGAGGCATCACATTCAACAACAAAAGGCTTATAAAAATAAGGTAATGCAAGTATGGGAAAACTACTCATTACCTCTTTCATTTTTTGGAAGGCATTTTAAGCCTCTTTATTCCACTTGAAAGAATCCTTCTTAGTCAAATAAGTGAGTGGAGAAGTCAACTTGGAGAATCCTTTCACAAACTTCCTGTAGTATGTACATATTCCAATGAAGCCTCTTAATTCTGTGATGTTTTTTGGTGATGGCCCTTCTAAGATAGCCCTGATATTTTCCATGTGCACTTTCACTCCATCTTTCCCAATAATGTGCCAAAGATATAATATTTCTTTCATCCCAAATTCACATTTAGACATCTTAGCATACAAAGACTATTCTTGCAAAGTTTTCAACACAATCTCTAGGTGTTGCAAGTGCTCTTCCCAAGTTTTATTATAAATGAGAATATCATCAAAGAAGACTAAAAAAAACCTTCTAATCTGCTTGAAAAATATTCTATTCATACATGCTTTAAAAGTATCTGGAGCATTAGTCAACCCAAATGGCATAACAAGAAACTCAAAGTGACCATATTGACATTGAAAAGCAGTCTTTTGCACATCTTCCTCCTTCATCCGAATTTGGTGATAACCAGATCTAAGGTCAATATTGGAAAAGCACTTAGCTACAAATAGCTAATCCATGAGATAATCAATGCTAGGAATAGGATATCTATTCTTGATGGTATTCTTGTTCAAGGATCTAAAGTCTATACACATCCTCAAAGTCCCATCTTTTTTCTTTACCAATACTACTGAATAAGCATAAGGGATAGAGCTTGGTCTAATGAGTCCCAACTCTAAGAGTTCTTAAATGGTCTTCTTAATCTCATCTCTGAAATTATTTGGATATCTATAAGGTGGTATCTAAATGGGTGAAGTACCCTCCTCCAAAACAATGTTATGCTCAACCCCCCTATCAAATGGTCTACCATGTGGAAGATCTCTGAAAACTTTTTCATATTTTTGCAAAAGTGTCTCTATCTCTTTTGGGTGTTTAAAAAATCTAATTTTTGGCTTGGGAGAGGTGAATATATAACATTCAGCAGCCCATTATATATCCCCATGACTCAATATAGATCTAAAACAATTGCAATTTACTACCTGTTTTGGGTAAGTGTGCTTCCCTCTCACAACCCTTAGTACCCCTGTTGAATCTTGAAATTTCATTTCAGGAATTTGATAATTTACTGAATGCTCTCCTATAGAAAACAGCCATTGCAATCCCAATGCTACATTAGTATCAGCAACATAAACCACATAAAAACTATCAACAAAAGTATAGTTACCTATGGTGACTTGCAGCTTGGGAACCCATGTGTTGCATTGCATTGTGTTGTGACTTGGAATGACAATTGTGAAGCCATCGAGTGGTTCAATTGGTATCTTTATTTTATTCACCATATTTGCATCGATGAAATTATGTGTATCTCCTCCATCTACCAAAACTGAATCTCTTTGTTCCAATAACACACCCTTGCATCGAATAGTGTGATAGCGAGGCACTGTTGAAAGTTCTGCCATTTTTCCTTTGTCCGGTGAAGGCTAATTGTCTTCTTGTTTTTATTCTTAAGTTGTTGTCTCATATGCATCCTCTTGATCTGAAGTGTTCTCCTTTTCATCCATACCCCCTTCAAACCCATCATTATCAGAAAATACTTCTATGTATTGAGCCTTTCCTATAGCACATTTATGCCCCGGTGTCCATGGTTGGAAGCATGTGAAGAACAATCTTTTCCTTCGAAGTTCCTCCTTGTTTTGTCCTTCTCTCTTATTCTTTTAAAATGTATCTTTTTGCCAAAATTTCCTATCAGGTGCATCCTTTTTCCAAGGATTTCTTTCAAATTTGAAGTTAGGATTGGGAGAAAATCTTGTTCTAGGAAGCACATTTTGAAGATCTCTAGTCAAGCTCATTGCATCATTTAAGTTAGTAGGATTGCGGGATTTGAACAAACCTTTTAAGGGATCTTCCAAAAATTCAGTGAAAAAAAACACTAACCTTCCCACAGATACATCAGCCACCTTAACTAATAATCTTTGGAATTCCAACATATACTCAATAGGAGTCCCTACCTGCTTCAATTGTGCTAGTTCTTTAAAAGACAATTCTGGATCTTTTTGCTCAAACCTTTCTAATACCCTATCAATAAATTCCCCATATGTTTTAACCTGACCATTACCCAAGGTTTTCAGGCCATGGAACCACCATTCATTGGCATTTCCATCCAAGTTCAAAATAGCCATTTTTAAAGCATCTTCTTCCACCATTGGATTCAGCTGAAAATACACATCCAATTTTTACACCCAAGTGTTAGCAGAACTTTGAGGTGAACCATCAAAATTAGGAAGTGGCACTTTACCTATGGCATAATTCAATTATTTTTTTTTATGTAGATACTTATTGTCCTCGTTGTTTTTAAGTTTGTTTGCCATGGTGAAGCACTGCTCAAATGTTATACTTCTCCTACACTCTTCATCCAATTTAGCCCATTCTTGTGTCATTGTATCAATTTCAAATTGAATGTTAGTCTCTTCTTTGGGAATAAGAAATTTAGGTAAATATTTCCTTGGTTTTCTCTAAATTAATTGGGTCTATTATGGGGTCCTATTATTGAGAAGATATGCTCACCCATTGTCTTCTTTTCTTCTGAGTGTAAACCACTGTTGTCTCCTATTACTCCTAATTTGCTTCCAAATTGGCTAACCAGAAATTCAAATCCTTTCATAAGCTGCTGATTCATGTTATTCTTTATATCATCAAAGAGAGGTTTTATATGTTTAATATATTCAATCTTTTCATGATCAGTGGGTCCCTTGCCCTCACTAGTCATAGTTTAAGCAAAATGTTCCTCTTCTTCTACTACTTCTTCTTCAACAAAAACACTTTCAACTTCAGGATCTAAGGGTGGTGGTTTATTGCTTTGAATACTTGTTACTACCATCAGGTGCCAATATCATGCTCTGATACCACTTTTAATGTCCATTTTTTTTAAATTTTTTACCAAAATGCCCAATTTTCCAATTTTTTTCAATTTTGGCTCTTGACTAGTTTTAGTGTCTTGGTTTCCAAATCAGCCCAATTGCTCCCAAATATTTAGAGAAGGTGTATGAATGATATAATAAATTTATTATTAGTTTTATGGATTTATTATGGCCCTCCAATCAGTTCTGAAATTCTGTACTAAATTCTGAACAAGATAGATGATTTTACTAGCAATTTTGGGTTCAAATCCCCCCAAGGTAAGTGATAGAAATGTCTTTCCAAATGTGCAGAAACCCACTCAAATTATTAAATTGAAGAATGGGATGTGTATAATACATTATAAGAGACTCATATGCATAAACAATCGAATTATCATGTCTGTTATCACTTCTTTCAAACAGATGTAAAAAACTAGTCTTGGACCCTTGGGGAAATGAGGTGTAGTTTTCCCCAAATGCTATCAAATTCGACCCAATGGCCACAAATTATCAGTTAATAAACATGAAACCAATAATATACTTTAATTCCAGTCCATTTATTCATAAATCATCAATATTTCATACATCCATTAGAATCCATCAAGATTACAAGAGTTTACAACAAGGTAGTGGGGAAATGGCACCGTTTCTTCTTTATTGAGCAATAATACATGATATTTCTTGGAATTTATACCTGAGAGATTTATTAAATTGAATTAAATATAATATACATCAGAATACAAAATATTGAAGCAATAAAATCTCCCTCAAAGAGGTGAATAGCTCACCAAGTGTGCCTCACTCCATAGAGCTGAAATATGGTGAGAAAACTTGAGATGGAAGGAAGAAAAAGCTGAAATTAATGTGTCCACAACCTGATGTAGATTTCACCTGTAAATTATGACTCCATTTAATCTCCTTTAAATACCTAGGTTTCCTCTCCAAACACCAACTAGGATGGGAATATTTCACCCTCGAAATTGGCTAAGTCATGAACTAGTCTTCCACTAGCTCTCTCTCTTCTGAATAGAAAATTTCACAAATGATAAAAAGGGTTCTTATCATGGATGATCCCTTTATTTTATAAACATTATTTGTCTTCTAAGGTTCCAAATCCATCCATAAACCAAATCCAAGTCGAATTGGTGTGGCTTCTCATGCTATGCCATGTGGCCTCTCTCTTCACCTTCCGTCTTCTCCCAAATTGGAGTAGGAGCCTCTCGGCCTTCTCCAACTCCAAAATTATACCCCTAAGATTCTATATGCACTCTTTAAATGCCATTATGTCAGTATTTCATCCTTCATATCTGACGTGTGTCATAACTATCATAGAATCTCCATCATTGGTGTCATAGATGTCATAAATGTAAGGGGAATCTAGCCAAATGTCCTTGAAACTCCCATCTGGCTCTTCCTCTCCCATTTAAGTTACAATTCATCCCAAATTAGACCTATTAAGTATATGTAAAAGTATATTAACATCATAATCCATCCTAAAACTTTAGGCTTCCCATAGATTCGAAATTACAAGAGGAGGATGCCATTTAACATAGGAATTCTAGCTTGAGTGGGCCCCATAGTCTCCATGTGTCTCCATTTTCCATAGCCACTTCATTTTTCACCTGAATTAATTTAATTAAATCCATTAAATAAATATTTATTCCTTCTAATGTCTAAACACCATTTATTATCTCCCTTATTAACTCCCCAATGTTTCCACCCAACCTAGGGAACTAGTAGGATTGATGGAATTTTCCCGCTATGCAATTATTTGAATGGGGACATTGCATGGTGCTATATAACTCTCCATTGCTACTTATCTAGAATGAAACCTATTTTCTGACATATTGGATTAGTGCAAAATCTCAATGTTGTCCTGGTAGAGATGGAATGCATCTAGAAAGCTTCCGTGAGATATGGATGAATGTTGTATTGGCTAAAATAGTTGCATGATCATATATTTATGCATAATTATTTTCCATTATGAATATGCCTAATGAAATGTTTCTAACCATACAAATAATGAATTTGACTTGTAGGAAAGACCGCGTACAATCACCTACAAGCAAAGAAGGATGAGACTTGTTCCAAAGAACAAGTGACGACAGTTCAAGAAAGAATCCAAGATGAAGAATAATATGACGATACTTTCAAAAGAAAGAAAGAGGCCTCATAGACACTCTAGTTATTTGACACTATTGAGTTACATCATTGATGCAAAGCCTTCCAGCTATGAAGAAGTAGACAAGAAGAAAGGAAAGGAGAATACTAGTTCAATAAGAATGATGTCTAAAATGCAGTATCGAGACATGAAGGGAAGTTCGTAGTTCCATCATGCAGTAGATGGAAACATCGTGGGATACAAGGAAATATTCATAACATGAGGCTTCTCATGGAAATAAGGAATATAGTACGAAGAGACATTTGCAGCCACTAGAAAGACACATGACAGGCATACTCATGTGTGCAAATTAAAGAAGGCCTTGTACGAGCTCAGAAGACACCCATGGTATAACACATACATGAGGAGCTTGAATATCACCTAGAGTGATGAAGATCTTAAAATTTGCTACAAGGTTGAAGATGAAAGCCTATATAGGATGACAAGCTCACAGATGGGTGTGAGAAGAAATTTTGAAAAGGTTCAAGATAGAGGATTTTGGTATCCAGTGACCCTAGATGGAAACATAGAATATTAGTATAAGAGGAAGCTACTTGTCACTCTGGTACAGAATGTTTCAATGCATAGAGTACGAAAGGCAGAGGGAGAATGATGCTCCACTTCAGAGGGAGTGACTGCAGAAGATCCTGATGTTCGACATGGTAAAACATGATGGAAAGCTTACTGATGGATCTAGGATTTACTGAGAGTAAATCACATTCCAACCTTTGCTTCAAGGTTTAAGGTGAAAGACCAGTGATGCTCCTGTTATATGTCGATGACTTGTTCCTTTTAGAAAAGAGGAACTCATTAAAGTTGCAAGAAGGAGACTTGCTGCCGAGTTCGAGATGAAGGACTTGGATATGATGCACTACTTTCTAGGAATATAGGTGTGGCAGAATGTGGATGGAATATTTTCGGGACAAGGGAAGTATGCAGTAGAGATTCTGAAGAGGTTCATGATGATGGAATGCAAGGCCTTGACCACACCTATGGCATCGAACTTGAAGCTATTGAGTGTTGCTTTATCAGAATCAGTTGATGCTACGATGTATTGCCAAATGATTTGTTCCTTGATGTACCTGATGAATACAAGACCTGATATTTGCTTTGCTATGAACACATTGAGACATGTTCACCTTATGATTGCAAAGCATGCATTGAGGTAACTGAAGGGTATAACTAATTATGGGCTCAAGTATGACGTGAATCAGAACATTAACATGGAAGTTTATGTGGATTCGTATTGGGCAGGCAATGCCATTGATAGGAAGAGCACTTCTTGGTGTAGCAGGAAGCAGTCCTGCGTGGCACTGAGTATAGCCAAGGAAAAATATGTTGCCACTTGCTATTTGGGAGGTAGTATGTTTCTTTTGAAAACTACTATTTGATTTGATTAATATGACTTGCATTTTTGTATGATGCAGAGAGGAGCAATGAAGCTCTAGTTTGTGATCCATAATGAGATCTCTCGAAAGAGGGAGTTCTAGCGTAGTTGGTGAGACAGGTTGTCTGAGCATAAATCCTGGAAAAGCTTGTAGGTTACTCAGATGTAATTAGTCCTATAGGTTGTCCTCGGATGTAATCGATCCTGGCGAAGCTCACATGTTATCCTTGGATGTAATTAGCCATGATGTGATTCTATGCTAGAAATGGCTAGAGTGAAGTTTGAGTACTTCAGGGAGAAGCTTGGTGTTCTCTAGATCGAGGTTCCTTCCAAGGGAAAGTGATGAGTCTGTGTGGCCTTTCTGACATGGTGTAAGGCTAAGCTTCACATGGTCATATGTAAGTGTAGAGATGCTCTGATGTGATTGTGGGCTATGTTACCACATGATCAATGTAGATATATTCTTATGTGATTGTGGGATGTGTTCCCACATTATCAGTGTAGAGCCATTCTGATTAAGGGATATGTTCCCACATGATCAAATATAAGTGTAGAGATGCTCTGATGTGATTGTGGGTTGTGTTACCATATGATCAGTGCAGAGATATTTTGATGTGATTGTGGGATGTGTTCTCACATGATCAGTGCATAGTGTTCTGATGTGATTGAGGGATGTGTTCCTACATGATCGAATGTAAGTGCAGCGCCTTTTTGACTTGATGAGGTCGGATGTAAGTGCAAATCCTTTCTGACATGATGAGGTCGGATGTAAGTGCAACACCTTTCTAACATGATGAGGTCGGATGTAAGTGCAGAGGATTTATGACATGATGAGGTCGGATGTAAGTGCAACACCTTTCTGACATGATGAGGTCGGATGTAAGTGCGGAGCCTTTCTAACATGATGAGGTTGGATGTAAGTGTAGAGCCTTTATGACATGATGAGGTCAGATGTAAATGCAGATCCTTTCTGATAAGATGAGGTCGAATGTGAGTGTTGGGCCTTTTTGACATGGGTTGTGGATGTGTTCCTCCTATGGTTAGATGTGAGTGTTGGGTGTGCCTTTCTAACATGGTTCTTGGATGTGATCCTCCCATGGTCAGATGTAAGTGCTAGGCGGGAATTTTTGACATGGTTCATTCCATGGTTAGATATAAGTGTTGAATATGATGAAGACCTACAAGAAGGCTAGGCCTACAACCAACATGAAAAAGGGTTGGCTCTGTAGAACTTCCTATGACGAGTAGAATTGATATAGCACCAGTGATGATGACCCAGTGATGATCCAGCAGTGATGATCTAGATCAAGTGATGATCCAGCAGTGATGATCCAGATTAAGTGATGATCCAGACTTGATGATGATCCAGTGATGCTCCAGATCAAGTAATGATCTAGACTTGATGATGATCCAGTGACGATCCAAATCAAGTGATGATCTAGACTTGATGATGATCCAATGACATTCCAGATCAAGTGATGATCCAGACTTGATGATGATCCAGTGATGATCCATACTTGATGATAATCCAGTGATGATAGAGATCAAGTGATGATCTAGACTTGATGATGATCTAGTGACGATCCAGATCAAGTGATGATCCAGTGATGCTCTAGATCAAGTGATGATCCAAACTTGTTGATGAGCTAGTGATGCTCTAGACTTGATGAAGATGTCTTGATGATGATCCAGATGATTCAGAGAAGAAGACTTGTGCTGATAAATAGTTTCGAGAGAATACCTTCCTAGTTAATAGGGTGTGTTGATGTATTTGTAACTTTGGAATGTATTCATTTGTGTACCCTGATATTCCTATCGGGAAGTATCTATAATGTAAACAATTCATGTAAAGTCATTGAGGTTAACCCTCCATTGTAAGTTGGGGAACTAGTCCCCAAAATTGTGTTAAGGTTAACCCTCCTTGTTGATCAAAGGGAAAAGTCCCCACAGTTGTGGGGCACTAGGGTTATTAGACTCTCCTAGAGATGTCAGCCTTGGTAAGTAATTGTTAAGTGAGGCTGAATTGTTGGATTGGAAATTAAGTGAACGAAAGAATATAAATAAAGAGTGAGCCTATCTATTTATCACACACACACTCACTCACTAGGGCGTATGAGTGAGAGAGGAGAATCTCTCTCAAGTGAGAGAGAGAGAACAGATGTTGGAGATCATCTTTTCTTTCTTTGGGTTTTACTGTTGCTATTGGTGCTCATTCTATCTCTAAGGAAGTTGCGGGGTTTTCTCCTTTATGTTTTCCTTGAGGAAAATATCTTGTGTCTATTGTATCTTGTGATTTTTTCTATGCATGTTATTCTCTCGGATAAGGTCCTAGATCATATTGCTTAAATGATAAAAATCTAACACATTCTCCCACTTATGTTTTCTTTGCATAGAAATGGGTCATTTACTCATAAAGTCATATGTTCATGGCATCAATGCCCATAGATTCTCTACACCAAGAGAACTTATATGTACAGATAGACTTTGTTAATGATTCTATAACATTTCTCAAGGTGTCAACCTTCTCTAGCAACACCTTCTTGTCTTCAACCATATCTCTCACAAAGTGATATTGCACATCAATATGATTCGTTTTAGCATGATAAGAAAGGTTGTTTGCTAGGAATATTGCACTTTGGATATCGTAATATAAAGTTATATCTTTATGTACAAACCCAATACCCAAAGACAATATTTGAAACCATACAACTTCTTTGTTTGCATGAGTTCCTTCCATGTATTCAAATTCTGTAGTTCAGAGTGTAACTACAACTTGTCGCTTTCTCATCCAACTGATAGCTCCTCTAAATAGGTTGAACATATACCCACTTGCATATCTTCTGCGATCAAGATCTACATGCCATTTTGCATCAAGAAATCCATGTACATTTATTCCTTTGTCTAGTCCAGGTCTTCCTTGGTAGCAGATTGCATAATCTATGGTGCCACACAAATATCTGAAGATCGTCTTTACATATATCCAATGCTCCTTTCCTGGGTTTGACATATATCTTCTAAAAAATCCCACTGCATGAGAAATGCCTGGTTTGGTACAGACCATTGCATACATCAAACTACCAATTGCATTGACATATGAAACTTGTGGCATATCTTATTTTTCTTCATGTGTCTTGGGACACTGCTCTACAGATAAGTTTACACCTACATGAATAGGAACCTTGACTGGATTACTTTCTTGCATGCTAAATCTATGTAGTACCATCTCAACATATTTTCTTTTATTTATATAGATCATCATGTTTGCATGATCTCTTCTTATATCCATTCCTAGAATGAATTTTGTAGCACCAAGATATTTCATATCAAATTTGGAGGACAACTGAGACTTCACCTCCTTTATAACATCTTTGTTGTTTCCAATCAACAACATGTCATCAACATACAGTACTATGTTAATGAAGTGATCACCAACATGTTTGGAGTATACACAGTAATCAACATTTCTTCTCACAAATCCCAATCCAAGTATGTATGTGTCAAACTTTTGGTACCACATGCTTGGAGATTGCTTTAGACCATAAAGGGACTTCTTTTAGCTTAGATACCATCTCTTTCTTTCCCTTCACTATGAACCCTTATGGTTGTTTCATGTATATTTCTTCTTCCAGATCCCCATGTAAGAACAATGTCTTCACATCCATATACTCTACTTCAATATCAAAACCAACAACAATAGAAAGAATAAATATAATACAAGTTAATTTTGGAACTGCAAAAAATATTTCACAAAAATAAATTCCCTCTACCTGAGAATATCCCTTTACTACCAAGCAGGATTTGTACTTCTCCACTTTACCTTCTACATTCAATTTCTTTTTAAACAACCATTTTCTTCCAACGTCTTTTATTCTAGCCGGTAACTGGGCTAGACTCCAATATTCGTTTTTGTCCAAGGCATCCATTTCTTCAACCGTAGACTTCTTCCAGAAAACACTATCCTATGAATCAACATATTCCTTCACATTTCTAGGATCATCATCAGTAATTGACAAAGAAAAATGAGAGCGAAAATCAAGAGGGAAATACCTTTCTGGTTTCCTTTTTTCTTGAGATGATCTCCTCAAAATTAGGGCATGAGCTTCTTCTTCTTCTAATTCAACTTCTTTGTTGATTCAGATTCTTCATCTTCTAACTCAAACTCTATTTTCTCGTGTTCCTTTTCCATTGGAGCCATTTCCTATTTGGGTACTTCTTTGACCTCTCTAAACACAACATCTCGACTGTAAAAATTATTCTTAGTTACAAGATTCCAAAGCTTATAACCTTTCATACCATATATATATCCAATAAATATACACTTCTCATATGTGTTATCCAATTGATCCTTTTTTCTTTTGGAACATATGCATAAGAATCACAACCAAAAAATTTCATATGCTTAATAGAGGGTTTCTTACCAATCCATACCTCTTGTGGAGTTTTACCAATCAATGTTGATGTGGGTGACTGATTTACCAAGTAACATGCTATCTCCACTACTTCTACCCAAAATTCTTGTCCTATCCCAGTACTGCTTATCATGCTCCTTTACTTTTCCATCAACATCCTATTCATCCTCTCAGCAACTCCATTCTGTTGAGGTGTGTATAAAGTAGTCTTATGCCTTGATATACCACACTTCTTATAGAATTCCTCAAATTCATTCCCACATAACTCTCCACCATTATCCGTCCTCAACACCTTTATTTGCTTTTCTGACTAATTTTCTACAAGAGCATTAAATTCTTTAAACTTAGCAAATACTTTAGATTTCTTTAGAAGGAAATAGATCCATGTGTTCCTTGAGAAATCATCTATAAATCAAACATAATACACAAATTTTCCTAATGATGGTATATGAACAGGTCCAAACACATCACTATGTATTAATTCTAGAATTCCCTTTGCTCTTGTAGCACTAGATGAAAATCTCACTTGAATTTGTTTTCCATATATGCAATGTTCACAGGAATCAAAATCTAGAGTGCAATCAGTTATACCTTCAACCATACCTTTACCTTGTAATGCTCGAAGGCCCTTTTCTCCATTATGCCCAAATATTTGATGCCATAGCATTGCCTTTCCTCCTGATGCAGTCAAGGTTCTGTCATCTTTACCTCCTTCCTCAAGAACATTATAACTGTTACATTCATTAATGATGGTTCTTCCCAATAGTTTTTACAGAGTTCCATACTAAACCCCCCTCATCAATACCATTGATCCTAAAACCATTTTGTAGCCACCACGTCCAATGATACTCGTTGGAGAATCATCTCCCAAGTACACATCTCCTCCATTGTACTTTTCATATTCACAAAACCACTCCCTATGAGGGGTCATATGACATGATGCACCTGAGTCAATCAACCATATATCACATTCTTAACGATTACCCATGGAAGCTAGGTACACATCCCCTCCTTATTCTGAGGAGGTATTTTCCTCTATGGAAGGGGTATCCTCAGATCCCTTTTCTTTCTTAACATTCTTATATTTGCAATCCTTTTTATAGTGCCCAAGTATACCGAATTTCCAATACTTCCTTATTCCTTTTCCTGGAAATTTATATCTACCCCTATATTTAGGTCTCCCCTCAGATCCTTTATTTTTGTTTCTCTCCTAGGAGAGGCCTCTCACATGCAAGGAATCCATGCTATGATTATCCATGTTTTTTGGCCTCATCTCTTCTGATAGTATGGGTGATACTATTTCATCAAATTTTAAGGTCGCTTGGATAACACTACCTATTGCAACAATTAGGTTGTCCCAAGAATTTGGCAAAGAACACAATAATGCAATAAATTTACCTTCTTTAGCCATTTTAATACCAACATAGGTTATTTGACTTACTAGAGTATTGTAGGCATTCAGACGCTCTGTTAAAATGCTAGTTTCATCCATTTTGAGGTGAATCAGTTTCTTTTGCAGATAAAACTTGTTCAGAAGGGATTTTGATTGATACAAACTCCCTAGTTTCCCCCAAATTTTTACCGCATTATCCTCACCAGATACTTTCAACAACACAGATTCTGATAAGAATAATCATATTTTACTCCTTTCCCTTATTTCTAATTTATCCCAATCATCTTGTGATGTTGTAGCGGGTTTAGTACCCAGATCCACAACAATCCATTGTTCCTGATCTACAAGAAGATCCTCCATTTTGAGCTTCCATAGCTCAAAATTCTAGTCATTAAATTTCTCGATCTCAATTCTCAAACTGCTCGCCATTCTATTTCAATGCACAAATCAACACTGCAAAGCTCCCACTAAACCCAGTTTTATCACAGACCCAAGATATATCAACCACGTTGAACCCTCATCAACAAAGGCCTCTCCCTAATGCCAACAATTGAGCTTCAATACCACATGTAAGTTTTAAACCTATGCAAAGAAGCAAATCATACAATTTCTTTAAGAAAAATACAGATTACACCACAACATTCACACATAAACATAGGGATTTAGTGGAAACTCTTAACCTGGGAAACCAACAAACCTTGGAGCCACACCTCCTATTTTCTCATTAATCATTATGAATCCCTCACAATAAAATATAGATATTTCACAGCCTCCAATACCCTAATTTGTTAACCCATATTAAAATAGACCTCAATCCCTTAACTGAGATACAATTACATATTTTTAGAAAAAAATCCAAACATAGCCAAAAATTTGATCTTGTTGCGCTTGTGTTGGAAAAAACCTGACGATCATTTCCAAACGAAAATAGGCTCTAGTTTGTTTTCGTGAATGTGTTGACAGGGGTTGTCAGACGTAGCGCTAGTAGGCACATCTCCCTTCCACATGCACATGGACCTACAAGTTTAACCCTTAACAATATTCCTATCAAAGAACAAAGAAGAACTTACCTCTTGGACTTGTTCTTGTAGAGTACCTCTTTATTTTTCTTCAGTGGAGTTTCCAAATTGGACCTACAAGGTTATCCCTTAACAATAATCCTATAAAAGTACAAAGCAAAAAATACCTCTTGGAATCATTCTTTTAGAGTACCTCTTTATTTTTCTTCAATGGAGTTTCTAGGTTAGTCCTGTCAAGTTAGATCAAAACAAATCTCACCAAAGTACAAAACAAGAATTTACCCGAGTCACATGAAACATGTTCGATGTATCTGAAAGACAAATGGATTCAACCCAGGAATCCCTATTCAATGGAACACCATCACTATTCTTTGAGTTCCCATATAATAACTCCAAAATGTTATTAGTGTCATGGGAATTCACAAAATTCTTTTCAATTGGAGTCACCAAATAAGTGCTATAAAGTTAGTCGTTAACAATGATTTTATCAAATTGTAAAATAAAAACTCACCTGATTTTTTTTTGACACCAATATGTTAGTCTTTCTGGAAATTAATGAACTAGACCGTGGGAACACTCGAAAGGAATGTTGTCACTTTCCCTTTGATTCCTTGGAAATGACACCATAATTTTATTGGTCAAACTAACATCCCTAACACCACTAGGTTGTGTGGACAAGGGATAGTGTCAGTAAGCTTGGGAGTTATAACCAATGTCACTACAGTATAACCTCTCAACACTTAAAATAAATCTAAACCTAGGGGGATACCTTAATCAATGAAAGATACCTGCAACCACCAACAAACCAAAAATACCTTCCACAAAACCTTAATAGATATGATTAGTGCCTTATGAGAGTCAAATAATATTAAATAAGACACAATAATCATACAATAATGGAGTTATTCAATGTATCACAAAGCTCAACAAATGTCACTCCTAGGAAAATTTCATGCCTATCTAGACAATGGCACTCTTCCCTAGGAAATCCCTTATAAATATGCACTCTCAATGGAAAGAGGATAATTGCACTAGGGCTCACTTTGAGGGTAAACCAAAAATACCAAACAATTAACAATTACCCAATTTCAATGATTTCATGTATCCCAATTCAATTGCTCAAAATAGGATTTCCTCTAGGGTTTATTGTAAAACCATAGGGAGAATTCGTAGGGTGTACCAAAAATACCAAATCACATATATTTTTCTATTTTTTTAATTTATTTAGATTTTTAGGTTTTTCCAGTAGTAAATATTTTTGTATTTTTTTTTCATAACATAAAACATGTAAAAAATTGATAAAGAGAGATGGAGAGTTTTGTTAGTGTAAGGAAATTACATTCTTGTCTCAAACCCTAAGGCTATGAGAGATCGAGGCTAACGTTCTTCCTCTTAAGATGTCAATTCAATACATGCAACTAGGGCTAAGCTAGCAACCTCAAGGGTTAGGTAGCAAAACCCTAATTAGGGAAAATAGAGAAGTCAAAGGACCAATAAAACAATGGAGAGCTCCTTGGTAGGATGGTCTCCCCAATCAAGTTGATGAAATGCTAGCAAACAAACCATAACTTTGTCCAAAGCACTTAAATAACAACATTATACTAGGGTTAGGAGATAAACTTACCAACATTAATTAAGAATGAACAAGGAAATGCACCTTAGGTCACCCTTGGACATGACTTATTATGACTAGTCTTATCATCAACTTGTCATGTGCAAATATCAAATCCTAGAACACTTTCCATTCATCCTTCAAGCAAGAATAGTCATCCCAAGAGAAGTGTGCACTAGCTCCATAGCTCCAATAAACCAAGAGAAAAAGAAAATTTTTCATGTTTGAACCATTGTCCATGTTTTACAAGTGAGGTGAGGTTGTCTTATTGATATGAGACATCCCTCAACCTTTTACAAATTCGATCCTACAAAGTTATTGAAAAATTATAAAAATTTAGGTTTGTACACCCACATGTTGGGGACTAAGCCACATGATAACATAAAATAACAATAAAAATGTGCATTTAGGATACACGAAGTGTAAGGTGAGAAAAAAGGAGAGAAAAAAAGAGGGTTCCATGTCCCAACTAATTTCAATGGATGCTTTTCTCTCTACACCCTCATTTTTAAGAATGTGGGATTCTTTTATAAGGAATGATGTCATAGGTCTAGAGACCAAGAGGATGGGTTTTGCATCACAATAATTAGTACAAGTGGCCAAAATGAGGTGTGCTAATATAGGTATGATAACCCTTGCACACAATAACCTATATAAGGAAAAATATGAGTGTGGACATGTGTCCCAATTATTTGTATCAAGGGAACTAGACACCCACCCAAAGGGTAGTCAATAGATTCATGAGACCAACACTTTCTTGAGGTGGAAACCAAGGGGACTTGCCATGACCTAATTAGGGGTATTCAAATTCAAAATAAACACTCTACACAATATATCCACAAAACTGGCCTTTACAAAGAAAAAATAATCCCCTCACTCCGATACATGTGAAAGGAATGATTCAGACAATATGAGGCGTAACAAGGTTCATGACAAATACCCCTGATTATTATATTATTATTATAACTACCTAGTGGGTGTATTTATTTTCCACCAACTACCAAGTGGACATATTCCATGATTATGACCACATTACATACATTTTCCCCCTTATGTACATTCCTAGGTACCCCATATTATCCTCTCTAGGTACATAACACTTAGTGCAACTTTAGGCACACCACCAATTATCACTTCAATATTCATGTCTCTCACATTGAATTGGAACATTTGTATCCTTAAGATGTTATCCTTAGGCCTAATTTTGATTTGCATATAAAAATTTAAAGGAGTAAATTATATTAAGAAAGAGAGAAAACTCAAAGAAGGATACAATCAATTAGGGAGAAATGATTAATCTAGCAAGACCAATGCCTACTCCCTAGGCCACGGTGTCTATTACACCTCATATTATATGAGGTTTAACATTGGGGTTTTTAGATGGTACATTGGATCATATTGATGGATTTGGGAGATATACATATTCATGCAACTTCTTCTCTTCTTTAGGATGGGTATTTGATGATTATCTTTGATGGAGGAGCCTCATTTTTCTATCATGGGATGCTATTTTCATGCAATTGCATCATTCTCTGAGCATATGTATGTTTCCTAGTGACTATATGTAGTGATGTTGTATTATCGATGTTACTAGGATGGGTTTTTCTACATGGTCCCAATTTGTTGAATCTGTGGTGGGGGATATACTTGATTCTAGATGGAGTTAACACTTTTTTCATGTCCCTTGTCCTTTGGTGTTGATGTGTTGTTGTAGTGCACTTTGTCTTGGAAAGTTTTCCTTAGGTGATATGCTTAACATTGTAACATTTGCTAGATATCACCTAGGGGGTATTTGTAATGAATGATGTTAGTACCTTTTTAAAGTAATATTTCCAAAGTTTGAGTTAGACAAGGGGGGAACTACATATATCTTTGGTGATTCATATGCTTTCTAAGGTTTTATTTCATACTCATGTAATAATCCTTTGGTAGTGCACCTTAGATTCAAGCCTATATGGAGCTTCTAATTTTTTATTATGGTGAGGTGCTGGTAGGGAGAACAACTTATACACTTGGTACAACACCTGATGGAGAACCCCACTTCATTGTCACACATGTTTATGTTGATTTAATCAGTTGGTGATTAATTCGAGGTTGGACTATGGTTTTATTAAATTTTTATCCTTTGTGAACACATATTAAGTCTTATTTAACCATTTATTTGTTATTTTATTTCATTTGAATGGGTAATTACTTAATTTCCCTCCTTCATTCGATTGCATTCATACTTGGGAGAGGTTATTTGGAGATTATGTATTGGATTTCTATGGAACAATATTATTTGGAATAAATGTCAAGGCATGTGGATTATTTTATTTTTTATTGATGAGACGTGTAACAACCTTTGCACACTTCTCTGGGTTGATTCCTCTTGTGCATGTGGTTTTGAGGTAAATCAGTTGATGGTTTTGAAAACAATGCATGTTTTTGGTACATGAATCTAATATTTTATATGTTGGTGGTTTGAGGTGGTTACATGACACATTTTCTATGGAACACCTTTCCTTGTTAGTCTCTTTTTCATGCTGCATGGTCAAATCTACAAATTGGCCTTATCTTCCCTTAGAGAACCCTATCTTATTTCACGCATGTTAGGGTGTTGGCACACCTCTCTAGGGTGTACTGATGTGAAGTTTGTTGAGGTTTTGTAACTACCTATGAGTTTATTTATTTAGTGAGGTATTTATACATTGGAGAAATAGAAAAAGAGGAAATTTAATATTTTTGGAAGTCGTTGAATACCTTTGACTATTCCTTCCTATTGTGTTCTCCACATACTTGACACACTTGCACACATATCTATGAAATTTGTTGGAGCACCTACCTTTGGATTCATATATGTGGGAGGTTAGCACACTTCCTCATGCACCTTGTAGTATTTTGAGGAGCTTGTTGAGGAGCACTCTCCTATGGAGATTGTTTTATATTTTATCAACTCTTTCATCTTCAAGGGTGTACTTCATTTGGTATTTATTTATAGATTTTTGGTTGGAGGTGATTGACACTAAATTGTATGGTTATAAGGCCCATCTTACATTGAATATGACATGTTATTATGCCCTAAGAGATAATAATTAAACATATAATTCTATGGTTTATGATGAATGTGAGCTATTTGATTAATGTTTGTTTAACTTATCTGAATTTCTTGAGTTCTAGATATTAATGCGACATGCTTTAATTTAGATATTTTGAATGACTTATGCATTGTGAGATCTTTGGACTAATGATGAATGTTAGTAGGGACAAATCACGAAGATTTAGTTTATTTATATCAACAAATAAACAACCTACTATGTTTGAAGAAATGTAAGGATCATATCCCCTCACAATATTAAAAGATGCCAATCATCTAAGGGAGCAATCAATGACGATATTTACCACTAGAATTGTTGATGAAGTAGTAAAATTGTGGAAGGAAAGAAGTCTACTGTGACAAGTTTACATGGATATAGGAGTGTAGGGGAAAAATGCCTCTAGTCAAGGATTAATTGAATATTTAATGAGTCTTCGAGTATAAATATAAGTATAATAGATAGGAAGAAAAAAATATATACTTTTTGTTATGGAAATTGAAGATTCATTTGAATTATTGTAGAGGGAAATTCTACTGTTATGTTATGAATTCTTGAATAAAGAGAATTGATTTAGTAAGATTTGAGCACTTGTTGATTTATATAGGGGTACTATAGCTACCTTCAGTAAGGGCCCATTCAAGGGAATACATAGAGACCCTATAGATGTAATGTTTTACTTTTTGCACTTTCTATTACTAGAGTTTAAGTTTCTTATAGCTTTTTTTAATGATGTTATTTCAATATCCTTCATGAATTCTTGCATTTCATTCCATTAACATTTTATCAAATCACTTGTCACTCTTTATGATTATGGTGTCTACTAATTTGGATTGTAGTTTGTGGATATCAATGAGAAATGTTAAGAATGTATTCTATTGATTGAATGAACTTGTCATAGTATTTGTTTACCTACAAGGAAGTCACATTGACCTTCTCTACTTCCTACTTCTTGATTTGGTATTAAGAAGTACAAATCACCAGACGAGTAGATATTAGAGTTCATAGTAAAATCATATGCAATATATCACCATTCATCACTCCATTTCACTCTGTATTCAAGTAATTACTCATACAATAATAATGTATAAGCTTCAAAATCAAGGGAGAATAAATTCACTATCAATATCCCCCACAAACGCTAGGTTAACCACTTATTTTGATCTCTTCCACATTTATCATTCCTTCGTATCATTCATCCAACATCATAAATCATCTGTAACCATTCCATTTATCTCATAAACTCATCATTCATACTCCTACATAATGTCTTCAATTGCACCCACATATCATTGTTAAAACCTACAAGATACTACATAAGGGTGCTTCGCTAGAAATCTATATGACACTATAGGACCATGCTAGCCCAAAAATCTACATGATACTAGAAGCATGTGATTTTTTATAGGATCCTATATTTCTTGATAATCTATAAAAATATACCTATATAATGCTCTATATCTCGAGTCTCAACTACATTCTATGACATCCTGTAGGATCCATTATTCCACAACTCCTACAATATGAAGTATACACATGACCTATAGGAAACCATGGAAATACAATATGTTTAATAAAAATGGTTCAAAACTCATGCAAATCAATAATACATCATATGCATAGTTCCAAACAAATAACCATCAACAAACAAGGTATGCCACAATTCTCCATGGCTTAAGTAATCATTTTTGTTTACATGCCTTAACTCAAGTACTCAATCAAATATCTATGAATTTTGGACCCCACTCATCAATGTGAACATCAACATTAAGTTGGGGGGTTATTAAGGAGAGTTGTTTGACATACCAAAAGGTATTAATATATAGAGTTTTAGGACAAAAAGGATAGTGAAAGACACAATAATCACATCAAGTAATAAGTGTGCCGCCTATTTGCATTATCAACAAAGCTAAAGGTGCTCAAAATAATCGACAAAAGGTATGAACCACAAGTAAGAGAGGTAGTCAAGTTGATAAATTTGAAGAAACGTGATACTACCACAAAAACCATGATGTAATATCCACAAATCAAAATTCAGGAGATATCAACTCTAACACAAGAAACCAATAAGAAAACTAAAGACTATGTGCTAGAAATGGACTGGGATTGACTAGATTTCTTCAAAACAATGTTAGGCTCTTCTCAAGTTCATAAAAATCAGGGAATGGATATGAAAAGTAGTAGTTACAAGTATTCACAATATATCAGAGGTACATTAAATCATAATTCATTCAAAGGTTAGAAATAAAGTTGCACAATCTCAAGTTTCCTTTGTACAATGCACTAG
Organism: Pseudotsuga menziesii; assembly: GCA_001517045.1. Taxonomy (NCBI): domain Eukaryota; kingdom Viridiplantae; phylum Streptophyta; class Pinopsida; order Pinales; family Pinaceae; genus Pseudotsuga; species Pseudotsuga menziesii. Next base: position 217,167 of record LPNX010033076.1, read on the forward strand.
GACCATTTATGTTTCAAACATAAGTGAGGCTGAAGTCTACTCCAAGGATATTGGATACCCAAAAATATGAAAAATATATCATTGGTATTGGAATAGTTTGAATTTATAGGTTTATGGAAATCTTAGCATACTTTGGGAGTCAAATTTTAACTAGGATCACTCTAGGTTAGCTCAACTAATCTTGATTCAGGGCTTCCTAAAAGACCTCAAAGTATTTAAAAATTGAAAACTAATACATGTTTGATGTTCATTAAGGTCTTAAATAAATCTAGGAACATAAAGCATTTGAATTCACTCAGTATAATTTTAATTACCGAAAGATCATTGAAAACTAGACAATTTCTATGCAATTCTAGAGAGGGTCTTGGAGGTAACTTTAGACATGGAAAATTATTTATTGAAATAATTTTTGGATTGATAAAAATGGTTCAGAATAATACATAAAATTCATATTATATTCCATAATTTTTCATCATTACAACATGGCTTGACTTCTTCACAGAATGATAGAGAACATAAGAGAAAGAGGAGGAATTTGAAAGATTTGAACTGGAGCTTGGTATTTCTTCTTCTTGGATTTTGAACTTTCTTGGATACTCTTAATAAAATCTAATACAACTTAGTGAAAATGGATGAATTCCACCATCCTCTCAATAGTAGGGGCACATCTCCCAAGTCAGAGTAGCTCAATGCTCTCTATGCAAAACACATTTTCCAAAAGATGGGAAAGTGATGCTCTTTATAGAGTGAGTGAATTGTTGAGAAAGTAACACACCCTATTTCACCCTCATGATGAAGATTAGGACTTTCTTTCTTTCCAAGATTTTCTTTTTTTTTCTTTTTGTGTTTATGCGTCCTTGTCCTCCTTTATTGCTTTATCTTGCTTTTCTTCCTACTTTATTCTACTTTTTATACTTTTGGCTTGCTTTATCCTATTTTTATGCTTTTGTTCTACTTTATCCTAATTTATTTCTTTGTAATACTTTCCTATTTTCCTTCCTTATGCCATCTTTTCTCTGCCTTTGTTTGAGTACACAGGGTACTCCCAAAAGACCGAACACCTTCAGCAACCGCTTCACACAAATAGATCATAGATCAACACACCGATGTTTGTCACATGGTTAAAAACCTCGAGAGGGAAACAGTCCACAGCCCCAGCCAAATAGCTACTTGGAGCAATTTATTATGCAAAAGAAATAAAGTTACATATGAGCTTCTCATAATCAATCAACTTGCCAAGGACCCTCTAGGCTCTTTAAATAGGGATCATAGACCAATCGGGTGTTAAGCCACAGATCAATGGTAGGTATGATCTAAGAGAAGTTGAACCGTCGGATCACTCTATGTCTAGAACATATCGTGACTGTCGGATTAGGATATTTACAAATGCATACTAATGAATACTAAAGAAACACACTCTTGCCTAACAAATATATTACATAAGTTGGTCTTAACTAACTCCTAAGTGTCTAAATATCCTAACATCCCCCATAAGAACAACTTGGGATAAGATTGAAGGATTTACAAAAGTGACACTATTAGGAGAAGGAAGGAGGCATTAGAGCCTATACCCCCTTAAGGACACATTCCTGAACTCCTAACATAGACCGAAGTTTAGAAAACTTTGCTTTTGTAAGAGACTTGGTGAAGATGTCTGCAACTTGATCCTCTGTAGGGCAATAGAGCACTTCAATAACACGATCATGAACAAGATTTCTGATGAAGTGCATGTGTAGCTCAATGTTTTTGCTGCGCTGATGTAGAAATGGATCTTTGGCAAGCTTGATGGCACTTTGATTGTCGCACCAAAGTGGAGTAGGATGCTGCTGCTCGAATCCAAACTATGAAAGGATCTGTTGAAACCATAAAGCTTCCTGACTGGCATTAACTACGGCTCGATATTATGCTTCTACTGAAGAAAGAGCAAGAGCTTGTTGTTTCTTACAAGCCCAAGTGACAGGTCCATATCCCAGACTGAAAACATAACTTGTAGTAGACTTTCGATCATCAGGATCGCTGACCCAATCTGAATTAGTGAAACCAACCAACAAAGGTTCCCCCTGTACTGTAATGAATCCCAAACTAAATTGTACCTCGAATATATCGAAGTATTCTTTTTGCTGCTTTCCAGTGACTTTCATGAGGAGTTTGCATATAACGGGCAACACGACCAATGGCAAAGGAAAGGTCAAGACGGGAATGAGTCAAGTATAAAAGACTACCAACAAGCTGACGATACAAGGTGGCATCTACTTCAGGGGAAGTACGAGTGGCAGAATGTTTGACTCCAGAATGGAACAAAGAAGGGGCTGGTTTACAATCTTCCATGTGGAAGTGACGAAGAAGGTCACAAGCATACTTAGACTGGGAAAGAAAGATTCATTCTTTGGGTTGCAAGAATTGGAGACCAAGAAAATAATGCAAATGTCCTAAGTCCGACGTTTCAAAATTTTGCTTAAGACTGGATTTCACATGGGTTATAAGTTTAGGGTCACTACCAGTAAGGATAATATCATCAACATAAAGAACAAGTATGATGAGATGGTTTCCTACTTTCTTGGTATAGACATTGGGGTCAGAATGGCATCTAGAAAAACCAGTGTCAAGGAGAAAGCTATCCATTTTGGCATACCAAGCTCTAGGAGCTTGCTTAAGGCCATATAAGGATTTCTTAAGGAGACAAACAAGGCTAGAGTTATTCTAAACATATCCAGGAGGTTGTTCCATGTAAATTTCCTCATGTAAATCACCATGTAAGAAGGCATACTTGACATCCATTTGATGGACTTCCCAGTTATGTAAGTTTGCAAGGGAAAGAACAAGGCAGATGGAGTTCATTTTTGCTACAGGGGCAAAGGTTTCATTGTATTCAATCCCTTCAACTTGGGAAAAACATTTGGCAACTAACCTTGCCTTAAGTCTTTCAACACTTCCATCTGATGCATACTTAGTTCTGTAGACCTGTTGGCCTGATTTTCTGACCTAGGCCAACTAAGGAGATTAAGCCCACACAAGTAGCTTAAAGTAGCTCCCGGTGTGTTTGGGATGACAAAATATCGCAGGTTATGGTCCTGCTACCAACTAAATTTTTCTCTTAAGGAGAAACTAAAATTCAGTAAAAATTTATCCTAATCTTATTTCTATCTAAATAAACCCTAAAATTAGTTTTCTACTACCTAAGTTATCCTAGAATTGCTTTCCTAATGAAAGTCTTCGACTTTGAGGATTTTGTATCTAATATTCTAAATTTTAAAAGACTATTATAATTATTCTAAAATTACCCTAATTCTATTTAACAACCGTTAAATGTAAACTATACTAAAATAACACTAACTAAACTATTCTATCCCAGCTGAGAGCAATTTGAATATTATATTAATTATCAATTAATACTTCAAGTGAACAGAAAGATAAATGAGTAAGATTTAAATGAAAATATTTAAACCATCCACGCTAAATCATTCTGCTATATGTTACCATGACAAAAAAATTGAAATAAGCAATTACTTTAAATTTTTCTGAAATGTTTAATTAATTAACAACTAATAAACAACATTAAATATTTGAATAGAAGATAATGTTCATAACGAAAACATTGTAAAAATACAAATGAGATCAAAACAAACATAACTATGTATATCATTATATCTCGAATTTTCAATAAAAACACTGATTAATCCAATTATAATAACATACTAATTCAAATAACAATATTGTGTTGACAAAGTGTAATATCAAATAATGAATACAAGCATAACCAAGTATACTTCATCAATATTATAAGTAGAAGATGATATATTGAAATATATTATAAAAGTATCCAAAATAATACCGATCAACGATACCAGTCTGAGAATTTCCAGTCACATTCCACCTCTGAAGATAAAACCTCAGTAAGGAATAAAACTAGTACTGAAATAATATTTCAATGATGTTTTTCTTCAAACACTCCATCCCCCATTTGCATAAAAATTACTAGTTTATATATAACCCCATGAGTCTTTCAATTCAGTTTCTTCATAAATGCTCTATTCAATACCATAGGAGGTCTATCCCTATTAAAGCGCGTCGAATCTCTTCAAAAGACACTTGTCACAAATATTACTATAGGATAAAAACAATCAATAAAACAACTAGCCTGTATCATCTCCTGATTTAAGGAAACTGACATATCCGTGGCTATTTTGAATTTCCAATCTTCAAGAAGCATCAACGTTTGCCAACTGTGATCCGAAACGTCCTGTATCTATTGAGGATAGTGATACCATGTACACCTGTTCAACAAATATAAGAGTCTTATTAAAACCAGTTTCAACAGAAATAACAATAAAACCAAAAAATTATATGCATGCCTGTAAAATCTACGATTTTGCAGGTATGCTCTTAAAACGCTTTTATTACCTGTTGACAGAGAGATAAATCATATAACTGAAAATAGAAACAACATTAGGTTCTACTTTGTAAATTGATCACTCTTCTAGCTTCAGAAAGTTTAGCTTTGAGCCTGATGATTACTAGCTTCTATCGATCTACTTGCTCAAGCAAGTGCTGGTTTGTGTCTATCATTGATTTTTTCGCTTTCTTGTATCGATTCTTCTTGATGTTCATGTCCTTCCATCTATTAACCCAATTTAGTAATTCTGCCCTGAATGTTTTATTTTCTTCATCTTTCAAGGTTGCGTTTGCTTGAAATTATTTTAGTTCATTTTTCAATTCTGCGATTTTGGTTTCATATACTCTGTCAGGGACCTGTTGGAGAGTTTCTTCTTCCTTATCATGACATGAATCATCTTCCTGAGAAGAATCAATATTATCTACATCTTTATCTGGTGATGGAAAGCTCATAAACGATGGCTCAGGGCCAGAACCACAAGCATCCATACATGATGGGGCAGTTTCAAACTTACCTGACTCCATAATGTCATTGGCCAATGATTTTTCACGATTATTCTCTATGATAATAGGTTCATCTATATGCATGGTTTTGGGAACCAAATATGGAACATCATCCTCAAGATGGACAATCACTGGTCGAGTACTCTGTTGAGTGGCTGCAGGAACAGAGGCTGTAGGTGTAGTATTCATACTTCTAGTGATTCTTCTTGCATGAACAAACACAAGACCTTCTGGCTCAAAACCCCCTTTGTCACAACACACCTGTGCTATATGTTCAAGTTTTCACATGGATTCATCACCATGTTTTTGAGGAGTACATAACTCAGAGAGGTTTTCATAATTAACAGCATCAACATCTTCATTTTTGGTCACCCTTCATCTTTGTAGGTGTACTAAAGCACTTGTCAGATAGGGATTGGCCCATGGTTGTCTTAGCATAATAGGGAGCTACATTCACAATTCCATCATTACCAATACAAGTACCTATAGGTGGATTTGCTTCCTGAAGTTCTTTATGCCTTAACTTAGCCTTATGAACATCATCAACTTCGGATTTTACTGGAGCCTTACGCTTCCTACGAGTTTTAGGGGGATGGTTTGGCCAATACTGCGTTGGCCCTAATTTACTTCCAACCAAAAACTCATCCCAAGATTTACAGCTAAGAGACAGCTGATGCTGGATTAAAATTTTAATTAGACCATGGTGGAACAAACTCCTATCAGGATTACCTATGGTATTTTGCACCGAATGTGCCATTTTCTTCAGAATTTACATTAAGTAAAATGGAAGATTGAGTTTAGAACCTTTCAATGCTAACAATAGTCATAGATGATAATAATGTAGATGAGAGAATCGGCCATCACAAGATACATACCTGACTAGGATTTCATAAAATGCTCGCCATTCTGTTTTTAAAAATTTAACCGAAACCCCAATCTTCATTTTTGCATTGGCTGGTAAGGGAAACAGTAAGGACCGACATTTCTTCTTATCAACTTTTCCACCTTTAAACCATCGCTCTCCAGTTTGAGGAAGCTTCATAGCTTCTGCAATATTATCTTCATCAATTATAAACTTGAAATCCCCAATCTGAGCTACATTTTCCTTAAAACTCATAGCAAATTGTTTGGTAACCTCCACATTATGGCCACTA
>LPNX010033090.1:5443-62734 GCA_001517045.1 Pseudotsuga menziesii
GATAGAGAAATACTTGTACCATTAGCATGTCCTGACCTGTTACCATCTTCATCTTCTTTTCTCAGAGTTTGACACACTTAGGCGTCTGTTTCTTCACCCTTCCTAACGTCTCACTGCCCTTATGTTATTTTTTGTAACCCTTGTTACATTCAGAAATTGGATAGCCACATTCAAGATCTTGCATAGGCAGTAGAGTCTCTTTCTAAGTTGCATGAAACGTAGAAATGTGTACTTGTTTAGGAAATGGGAATGCTTAGAAATGCAACCCCCCAGGAATAACAGGGATATTGTGGGAAACACAGTGTGTGTGTAGTTTTTTAAATAACACATTATCATGTGAAAATAAGAATGAATTAGATGCTAATTTGTCTTCATTTTACATAGATTAGGGTTTTTAGACTTCCTATGGGTCCCACACCCCTCATAGGCACTAGGGAATTTCTGAGAAGTTCTCGAGGCTTTCCTATGTTTCTGTGAGTTTCTGGTATGGCAACATTGGTAGTTTTTTTGTGCAGCAGAAGTTTCTTCTTATCAATGCACTGCTATAGTGTTTTGGTTTAACTTGGTACCATCTGCCAGGTGGCCAGATCTATCATCATTACCTGCCTCCATTTTTTATGGGTTTCTGGAGGGAGTCAGGTGATATGGGAATGTGACCTCCATTCTCTATGATGAACTCTCAAAACTTCTTCCTTGTACCAAATGTCACCTTGTTCTGTTATCTTGACAGCATCCTTATTACCTTTACTTGTCTTGTCATCTGCATCAACCACAATATCTTTCCAGGAGGGAGAGGGAGAATTTGAATGGGGGTGGGTAGGTATTATTAGACTACTAGGACTTGACCTGTCCTATACATTAATCTTATTAACACTGAAGGAAGGATGACATACAATGTACAGAGGATTGTTGTCGCTTGACCCTCCTTCCACAATACCTCCCTGCAAAAATTCTCTATCCTCTATGTCACCAGCAGCCCTACGCTGATGATACCATCTCCTACAGCCTTGTTCAGTTACAGGAAAAACTTAGCTCTGCAATGCCATAATTAATTTGCACCCAATGCTCTCTTAGGATTTTTTGTGGAAACTTTACAAATGTGGATCCATTCATGAGTTCCTTAATCATCCATGGAGGCTCATTGCATTTCTCTAATTGGTTCTTCTTACCATCAATCTCTCTAATGCTTGTATAGGCACAGCTAGAATATATGTTTTCAGTTACTAGAATGAACCTTTGTAAGTTGTATACATTTGGGTAATTTTTTGTTGTTATTTTATTATATCATTTTTTTGGTTCTTCTTGTAAAGTGTTGGTTTTTTTCTTTTAAGTAGACTTGGCCAACAGAAGAACTGGCAGAAGCTGATAAGTCTACTAAGCAAAAGAAGTTGAAGAGGAGGACTCTACCACGAGGCATGTCTGATTATCAGGTAATAAATTCCATTATCTTCTTTTCTCTAATTAGGAACTTATTGTATGACCGGCCAGAGATTATTAGTTTAGGGTTGGGATAAGATTTGAATATATTTTATAGGGTTGCTTCAATTCACAGGTGGTTGTGCATGCAGGCTGCATGGATTGTTGATGAAACAGATGATGATAATGATACAGATTGTGAAAATGAGTCCGTGGACAATATGGTGTTGGATAAAGATGAACAAGGAGATGACAATGTTGAAGAAGCTTCTCTTGCTGGAGATGACATTTCTGTGTCATTTACTCTGAAAGATTATGATGAACAGATGCAAAATGCAAGAATCTACCTCTGTTATAAATATAAATATACCCAATATGCAAATATATATATATATATATTTTAAATTCCCTTCCGTTGCTTAAGCGACGGTTATCCATGTCGCTTTTCCGATGCGTACTTGTTATATCTGTTGCTTAAGAGACGACGCATGAAGGTTTTTTTTTTTTTTTTAATTGACTAACCGTAGCTTTTTCCGACAGCCCAGCTGTCGCTTAACCGATGGCATGAAGGTTATTTTCTTAAAAACATTTCACTATCGTCGAAGAAAGGATGTCTCTTAACCGACGCTTTACATTCAACCGAGGGTAAACCGAGATGTCGCTTAATCGATGGGTTCGGAAGATGTCGGATAACCGACGAAAAGTTTCTGATGCTTAAAAAAAAATCAAAATATCGTACATGCAACAAGGAAGTGTCAAAAATCCGACATGACGGCCGTTGGATTTTTGGTCGAAATGTAGTAGTGAATAGCCTTAATTCTTTCTGGATCAATGGAGATTCCTTGCTTTGACACTATGTGACCCAGTAACTTGCCCTCTGTGACAGCGAACACACATTTCTTAGGATTGAGTGAGATGTCGTACTTCCGACAGTGTTCAAAAATCTGCCTTAAGTGAAATGTGTGCTCTTCTCTTTTCTTCGAGAATATTGTAATATCGTCAAGGTACACTACAGTACTACGGCCAATCAACCCTTGGAAAGCTATGTCCATAGCCCTTTGAAACATTGCTCCAGCATTGATAAGCCCAAATGGCATTCTTTTGTAGGCAAAGGTTCCCCATTTGGTCCTGAACATTGTCTTCAATCTATCTTCTTCGGCTACTAATACTTGATTGTAGCCAGAGAAATCGTCTAATAACAAAAAGAGTTCAGAACCTGAGACCATTTGGAGCAATTGCTCCATGGGTGGCACCGGGTAGTTATCTTTATCAGAAGCGCGGTTTAAATTTCTGAAATCCACGCAGAGTCTGATCTCTCCAGATTTCTTCCTTACTGGTACCAAATTTGATACCCATTCAGAGTGTCTGACTTTAAAAATGATTCTAGAATCCAATAATTTCTTAACTTCACTCTGAATCAATGGCTCCAACTTTGGATGCATTTTTCTTAAGGGCTACTGATATGGCTTGACACCGGCTTTGATGGGAACAACGTGCTTGATGATGCTGGTGTCATATGCTTTCAAATATTCGTATGTCCCGGCGAAAACATCTTTATATTGTTTAAACAGACTGACGAACTTATCTCTTTCTGCTGGTGAACAACATTTGCCAAGATTCACAAATTTAGGATTCGTCTCAGTCCCTAAGTTTATCAGCTTGAACTGTAGAGATGAGCTGTGGGTCTTCACGTTGGCTAGTCTTCTGAATTTTTCATCTAAATCAAACATCTTTTCCAGCGTTTTGACTCCTTTAGGGATGAAATTATCATACTTCATCTCGGCCTGATGTTCTTCATCATCTATAATTGCTCCTTTGAATACCTCATCATTCGTTAAACATTCTATAATCTGCTGGTCATCGTCGAACACTCGCAGGTTGGTAATCATATCAGGTACTGAGGGATTGAAAAGAAGTTCAATAGAGCATCGATTATTAGTAGGTACCAGCCTAGCAGCTGATGTGGCCAACAGATTAGCTGCTACGTTTTTAAGTCTTGGGATTGAAATAATATTGAATGCATTAAAACATTTAAGCAAGTCCCATACCTCATTTTGGTAATCCTTTAAGTGAGGAGAAACACAATGTATTTGATTTTTTATTTGCTTTACAATTATTTCTGAATCTCCAAAGACTTTTAAATTACTTACCTTTAATTCAATCACTTTCTTTAAGCCCTGCACCAGTGCTTCATACTCATCTGTATTGTTTGTACATTCAAATTCTAATCTACATGCAAGAAAGTGTTTATTCTTTTGAGGATCAATCAAGACACAGCCAGCCCCTAACCCTTCTAATGTCTTAGAGCCATCAAAAAACAAATTCCAAAAATCACTAGCTACCGAATGCGAATCTATACCTACAACTAAATCTACTATTTTACAGTCAATTTTGTCATCCTGCGAAAATCAAAGGAGATCAGGCTGGGTATCTGAAGTGTTGTTGGCTTCCTCTGCTTGGTAATTTCCAGGTTCCAATTCAATAAAATAGTTTCCCAAGACAGAATCCACTGGTTCGTTCTTCTCCTCCAATTGAGTGACATTGTATTTCATGTGAGGCTCTCTTAAAATCTTAATCTGGTTCGGACTTCCTTTGTACGGCAGCCACAGATGCAACCAATCCAAGGAAAAATATCCATTTAGTTTGGCTGACCAATCTCTGCTCAGAACAAGACCGTACATGTCTGGTATGTCAGCCACCACGATATTAATGACCTGGCATACTTTATTATTTGACTCCAGATTGATTAGGACATCTTACATCTCCCTAATTACCTTTACATCCATCCTATCCAACTGAACAAATCTTCACGTGGAAGGCTTAGGATTCCCATTGATTTTTTTACAAACTGATATCGGCATGACATTAACAGTCGCCCCTGATTCTACCAAGCAATTATGTACATTGTGATTAAATATTTCAAACGTAAGTAGGAAAGGTGGATGCTTGTTCTTAGACTTACCTCCACTGCTGCTTTCTCCAATTTCTTCTTCTTCTTCTGGTTGATTGTTAGTGGGCGTCCTCTCTTCTGATGCTTCAAGTGATTTCAACAGTCTTTCTTTTTGTTGTGGCACTTTACACATTTTGAATAGTGAAACGTTTGCCTTTACCTTCTTTAAATCCTCCACTACATCATAATCCATCTGTTGTTCAGTGGGATGAGGTCTATCAGCATTCACCTTATCTTCATCTGGCTTGGCCTTTGTATCATTTTGCTTAGTCTCTTTGCTGGTAATAGTGAACTCTGGAATTTTATTAGCTGAGGATTTATTTTGAAATCTCTTCTTAACATTTCTCTACAGCCTCTTAATCTTTGGGAGTATGATACTGTCTTCTTTAACCGTCCCTTGGCTCCTTGTTGTCACGTTGGCTTCCATGATTTCCTTGTGCCGCTAAGTCTTTTCCTTTTCTGCATCGAATAAAGAAATAGAATTCCACATAGCCATAGTTTCTTCTTCCTGTTCCTTAGTAGAAGTAGAAGCAGAATTCTCTTTTCTTTCTTCATCTCCCTCTTCTGTTAATCTAGAATCCAACAGTTGATTAATGACCAACGTCATCGAGTTTATCCATTGAGGACAATTCTTCTCAGAATGTGGTTGTTGGTGGAAAGTGCAAAAATTGTCCATTCCTACCTCTATCAGATTCATAGATGTTGTATTGTGAGGAGGAGGTTGGGACTGATTGTTATCCTCCCTTTTCTTATAATATGGCTTGTAGAACTTTTGTGCTTCTTTTTCTTTCTCCAAGTCTATGATTTTGTTGGAAAGCTTTTGCATCATTTTTTCCATATTTTCAAAATCTGGTGATTTCTCCTCCTTAGGCTTGGCAAACAACAAGGCTTTCCTTCCCGCTCCTTTCTCTCCTGACTGTTTGGGATAATCTTCAATACTCTCTCTTTCTGCCTCCACTACTTCTTCCTCTTCATAGGTTTCCGCCAAATTAAGATTGGCCCTACCTTTTGCAAACATGGCCAAATCAGGGCCCAAAGCTGATGTATAATATTCAATCAGGACCTTTTCTGAAGGTTTGTTAGTGTCAGAAAAATTCTTAAGGTATGCTGCAAATCTTTGAGTAAAACTGTGCACCTTCTCCTTCCTTTCTTTCTTCAAGGCGCATAGTCCTTTCATGAGAGCTGCATGAGTCTTTTGAACTGCATACTTACTTCTGAAAATTCTCTTGAAAGTATCCCAATCAGGGATAGAGTTAGCAGGAAACCCAAAATACCATGATGCTGCGGCTCCTTTAAGGGTATGCGGAAATAGCCTGCAAACCACATCTTCATGTTCCCCAGCCTTCAATCCTTCTACCGCCAAGTAAAAACTTTGTAGGTGATCATCTACTAGTATCTTCTCATTGGGGTCGAATTTGGGCAACATCTTATCAAAGGCTTGAGGTAGGTCATGTAAAGGAGGGGTCAAGTTTAGAGGTGATCTGGCTCTCCATGTAGGTGGTGGACTTGGTGGATTAGGAGGAGGTTGATTGGCATTAAGGCCTGCCATAAGTAGGGGTGGAGAGTGAGGAGGTGAACCAATAGGAGTGTGAGCAGGAGAACTGTAAGGGGTACCTGGGCCTTCTTGGTTCAAAGGTAGTACAACTTCATGTAAGGCTGTTTCTGCAAGTTCTTCCCAATCTCCAACCAGTACTGAGTCTTCTACTATGGGACGATCCTTCTTTTTATACTCTCTTATGGGCAATTCAGGGATAATTGGCAATCGTCCAATCTTCTTTACATATTCCCTGGTGTGTCTTCTCAGGTCATTAACAACTTTGTTGCCAATAGAATATAAATGTTCTCTATTCCTTTCTTCTGGAATTGGGTTATGAAATCTGATGCTTTCAGAACTGTTACCGGTGGAATAATCTCGGGAAAACAAGTTTCCGCGGCCAGCCATGCACTGGCGGCCCTCCTTCTAGCGCCAGAAAACTGTTGAGGCCTGGAAATTCACAGGCAACAACAGCAAGGGATTCTCCCCAGTCAATGTTTCCAATTATCTCGTTGACTATTTGGTATAGGGAATCCGTCCGATTTGCGGTCCGGCTACCGTAGGTCAAGTAACAAAAACAAAGGCTTTTATCGGTTGCGGCCCGGTCCACCGTATATTTTTGTATTTTTTGACTTAATGTATGAAATGCAAGTGCCTAACTAAATGCAGGGTGATAAGGATGCAGGGAGCAGTCACAATGTGATGCACAGGTTCTTACCTCTCGTCTTAGCCCTTACTAGCATCTAAATCACATTAACAAGAAAATAAACTAACTACCTAATCTATCCCTAGGGAGCAAGGTTATCATTCATTGGTGAGAAATATAATTTGTGCATGCATTACGAAAAGCTACAGATAGCTGACACTTCTTTCAAGACACATGAACAATTACTGATATTTGGGAAACCAGATAGCCAATTGCTTATGAACAACTTTTATTACTCAAATTGGAAAACATCATAAAATATACTGAAGAACATTCACCAAGAACATAGGTTCAAGAAATTAGAACAATCTCACAGTTAATGAGACAGCTGAAAATGAAATATATCCCCTTCAACATTGCTCATTTAATTACATTTCATGCATTCCATATCGCACTTTCTCCAACAGGAAAAATTGCAGTCTCTGATTGTAAAACGAAATAGTTCCTCTTACAAGCAAATCGTTTACAAGTTTTTCCAAGGAAAAATCCCCCTCTAAGTTCTAACTTTCAAGTATTTAAACTACAGCAGCTGATCGTTTGGGATGCCCCCAAACGTGTGACCTTCCAGTTCTTCCAACGCTTCATATTCTTTTATGTCGTCTGTACGTACTCATGAATCTTTTAGTAACGGACAGATAGTCAGGTTTGTTCCCTTAGCATTATTGACTTTGCATGCTGCTTCGATGGCCCTTTTAGTAATCCAGATGGTTCCATTACAATCCTTGCCAAACTGCTCCTCTACGTCTTCGCGCATCAGTTCCTTACATCCACCTGCAATTAATCCATGTGCATTACCCATTTGGGACCGTGTTATAAAACCAAGCAGCAGATTATACAAACTGAAACGGCTACTCCACAAGAAATGGCCAGGTGCACCACTGCGGAAGTCGGAAGGATACTGACGTTGAAAGTCAAAGGCTCTTCCCAGCCGCAACGGCGGAAGAGTAAAGGCTTCAGGCATGCGACGGGAGGGTGGGAAAAACTTTAAATCGAAAGTCGGAAAGGTTAGGACATCGAAAGCCAAAAGACTTTCCCAGCCGCAACGACAGAAAGGAAACGTACTAAAATCAGGCGCAGCGTGGGTGGAAAAACCCTCAATCAGAAGTCGAAAGGAAATAAGATCAGAAGATAAACGACTTCCCCACCCGCAATGGCGGAAGAAAAACGGCTTCGGGTACGTGATCAAAGACCAATATGCATCGGCAGTTGGAGCGATTCATCCTTCGGTTGGCTAAATGCTTTGGGAGCCGCAACGGCGGAAAGGAAAAGGCTATCAGCCGCCGATCAAAATAATTTGATGCTTGAATTGTGAAATATTTAAAGGTTTCAGTCAGCCCAAAAGAATCAGCAAAGATTAAAACCCGTGAAACTGCGGCCTTACAGAACAAAAGATTTGACTTATCCTCAGTTAGCAACCAAACTGACATCCTCAACCAAACACAAAATTCAAACATGGCAATTTTAAAACAGGCTGGCAATCAATCTTCAAAGCCACTTGAAAATAAAGCATGCCCAAAAGAAAAAAAGAAAAAAAAAAACTCAAGGGTTCAACGATTAAATTACGAGGAGGGGCCCAAAATTTAAGGAATTTGGGGAGAACAGTTGTAGCTACAACACTGGTTCACCTCTCAAAACACCAACTAGAATGGGAATCTTTCACCCTCAAAATTTGCTAAGGTATGAACGAGTCATCAACTAGCTCTCTCTCTTCACAATAGAAAATTTCACAAATTATCAAAAGGTTCTTCTCATGGCTAATACCTACATTTTATAAACATTATTGGTCTTCTAATGTTCCAAATCCATCCATAAACCAAAGCTGAGTCAAATTGATGTGGCTTCTCATGCTATGTCATGTGGCCTTGCTCTTCACCTTCCCTCTTCTCCCAAATTTGAGTAGGAGCCTCTTGGCCTTCTCCAACTCCCATGAGCACCCTATAAGATGATATATTCATGCCTGACATGTCAGATATGTTAGTATGTTAGCCTCCTGATCTGGATTTATGTAGGAACACAACAAAATACACAAATAAACATAAAAACAAATATGTAGTGGAAATAACACTTCATTTCATTAATCAAAGAACTGAAACTTGTTTACATACAGAATGGAAATAAACTAGCTAGAGTGCTGGTAGCTTATCTCTGAGAAGAGATGTGGTAGCTACATTCCTATGAAATATGTGTTACAATGAGGCTTGAAGGCCTATATATTATTGAGAAATAATGGAAACCCTACACATCCTAAAACCTAACCCTAGGAGGTGAAACGCCAGAATGTGGGCCCCATTGGGTAACTTGGTACATCAATTTTCTGGGGTTGTAACTTTGGCATACTACCTCCATTTGATGCACATGATACATCATTAGAAAGATCTCTTCAAGGAATAAATCCATAAACAAAAACCATCAAGTTCAAAATGGACTAATATTTTCCCAACCATTCGATGCCAAAAAAACATCATTTAGGGCCTCAAAATGGCTCCAGAAGTTTAGGACCCGAAAACTGCCAAAAATAGTAAATTGTGCTATAATTAAGGAAACAGGAAAACTAAAAGAAACAATGGTGGAATTCCAAGTGGAATAGGTGGGTGGCCACCAATATCCTCTTAGATCATTCCTCCCCCTTTAGGAAGCAATGGTCCCCATTGTGTTGAGTTCCTCCATGAGATGAGGAAACTTCTGCTGAACTTGGTCTCTGGTGAGCCACTTTCCCTTGTGAAGGAGTTGGCCTCCTTTGACAACTAGATATAGCTGGATCTTCTACTGGCAGGTGTTCTTGATCTGTGTGTCCATAATTTGATCAGTTGTGGCTTGTTCCATGCAGTCGAGGTTTAACTCTGTTGGTGTAAGTTGTTCTGCCATGTCTGATGTGTCCAGTAGAGGTGGAAAGTAGGGTCGAAGGTGGTCCACATTGAACACTTGGTGTAGATGAAGGAATGGTGGAATACTGAGCTCGAAGGCATTGTCCTCAATAGCCTTGGTGATGGTGTATGTCACATACCGGAGTGGGCAAAGCTTGCGGTGGGGTCTAGCAAGGCGCTCCTTCTGCAAATGTAGCCACACTTTGTCTCGCACCTCGAAGTTGCGTTGCACCTGATGCTGATCATGCCGCTGCTTGTACTTAGCATTGGATCTATCCAATATGTCATGAATCTGGTGGCGAATGTGTTGAATGTGCTCAATGAAGCTATTCGCCGTAGAAACTTTAGACTGGACATGAGCTGAATCAACCTGAGTAGCTGCAAATGGCATGGCTATGTCAATGGGACATAGTGGCTGGAATCCCAAGCCCACCTAAAAGGGGCTATGGTCAATTAAGCTATGGAGGGCTCAGTTACAGCTATGTTGTACATAGGGGAGGCTCTCATCCCATGTGCATGGATTCTTTGAGTTTTACATGTGCAAAATGTGTATGATCATCCAGTTGATGACCTCTGTCTAGCCATTAGTCTGGGGATGGAAAGTTGTGGACTTTGTGAGCTTGGTGTCTAGCATTGACCGTAGGATAGAATAGAATGTACTAAGGAACTTGCTATCCTGATCTAAGATTATAGACTATGGGATCCCAAATTGTACCCACACTCGTTCAAAGAAGAGTTTAGCAATGGATTTTGTTGTGATATTCTTCTTGCAGGCCGCCATTATGGCCATTATTGAGAATCTATTGATGACCATGAACACACAGTCATTTCCATGCTTAGTATAAGGAAGGCCCAACATGTAATCCATGGAGATGGATTCCCAAGGTCGACTAGGGGTAGGCAATGGAGTATAGAGTCCTTGCTTCTTGATGGATGGTTTGGCAATGGTGCAGGAAGTGCAGGATCGAATGTACTTCCCAATGTCCCATCAAAGGTTTGTCCAATAGAAATACTTCTATAGTACTGCCACTATTTTCTTGACCCCAAAATTCCTAGCGACCCAACTTTAGTGTGCTTCCCAAATCATCTTGGCACGCTCACTAGAAGGAACACAAAGGTGTCCCATGTGACATAGTAGTGCATCCTTGAGGTAAAAATTTGGAACTTGGTTTCCCTCCAAGAGCATCTTGTATGTGTGGCTGAATTCTAGATCACTCTTATAGAGAAGCATCCAATCAGAGGCCTCGTGTCCACAAGAGTTGAGCACGGTGGTTATCGCCATGATCGGTGGTCGGCTGAGGTAGTCTGCAACATTATTGGTGCTTCCCTTCTTGTACTTGATATTCAAATGAAACTATTGTAGATATGTGGACCACTTATGATGGTGATCATTCTGTAACTTCCCTTGTGTCTGTATGAGCTGCAGGGTTCGATGGTCTGTGTGGATGATCGTTTTCTTCACCAAAATGTAATGCTTCCATTGTCGGCAAGCCTGTATAATGGAATACATTTCTTTGTCATAAGTGGGATATTTGCAGATTGTATCAGAAAATGTCTCACTATGATATGCCACTAGATGACCTTTTTGAGTAAGGACTGCCCCAATAGAATAGTCAGAGGCATCTGTCTCGATCTCAAATGGTTGTTGCAAGTCTGGTAATGTGAGCACTGGGGCATAACAAAGGCAATGTTTCAATTATACAAACACCTTTTGTTGATTTTATGACCAGGACAATTTTTCTTTTGCTCCTCCCTTGGTGACTTGACTCAAGGGCCAAGTTAAATAAGAGAATCCCAACATGAACCTGCGGTAGAAATTGGAAAAACCCAGAAAGCTACGAAGCTCTGTTAGAGTAGTTGGGGCTGGCCAATTCCGAATGACTTGGATCTTTGTTGGATCCATATGTACGCCATACTCATCAATAATGTATTCCAGATACTGAACCTAGGTCAAGCCAAAAGTGCATTTGTCCAAATTGGCACACAACTTGTGTTGCCGCAGCATTTGGAGGACCTGTAGGATGTGGTGGAGGTGCTCTTCCCAAGTTTAGGTGAATATTAGGATGTCATCAAAGTACACTACTACAAATGAGTTGGTGAATGGCCACAAGATGTCATCCATCAGTCTCATGAAGGTTGCAGGAGAATTCTTCAGCCCGAAAGGCATGACCAACCATTCAAAAAGGCCCTCCTTGGATTTGAAGGAAGTCTTCCACACATCGATCGATTCAATTGGTACTTGGTGATACCCAGACTTTAAGTCAATCTTGCTAAAATATTTCACCCCTTTAAGCTGGTCCAGGAGGTCATCAATCCATGGGATCAGGTACCTATTCTGGACAGTGATCTTGTTCAGTGCCCAATAGTCAATATAGAGTCTCCAAGTCCCATCCTTCTTCTGTACCAGCATGATCGGGCTCCCACAGGGTGATGAAATTGGCTGGATGTGACCCTTCTGTAGCATCTCTTGAATTTGCTTCTTGATTTCATCATTCTCTAGAACAGAGCGTCGATAGATCGGTCCATTGGGAAGTGGCACACCTGGGGTGCTTGATCGATGGGGTTCTTGACCTAAGAGTGCAGAGAAGGAGCGTATTTTCTCAATACTATATAGGCCTTTGAGCCTCATTGTAACACAAATTTTAGAGGAGAACCCCATCGATCAAGCAACCCAGAGCATATTTTTACACATCTGGGAGTGGAAAAGATGCTCCTCCTCCTTTCAATATTTTGGTTCTTCCTTTTGGATATTTGTGGTGGCAGCGATGGCATTGGGCTCTACATCAATAATATTCTTCCCTTTGTCATTTCCCTTCTCAGGTTCTGATTCAATGTTAGATTATGCTTCTAATTTGGAATCCTTTATCTCGGCCACTAGTGACTGATTAACCCGACACTCACTGGTGTTGTGAGTGGGGCTCTTATGGAACTCGCACCACTTTCTCACTTCCTTATTTAGCTTCGCAGTGTTTTTCTTTTCTTACATCTTTGGAAATTTGTCTTGAGTCAGCATACCTTAGTTGTTTCCTTGGTTCTATGGTTTGGGGGTACCTTTCGCTTGCTTTTGATTCACAGATCTAAAGTCTCACTTTTTCTGTTTGAATTTTTGCTCAATTTTGGCAGCATACCGGTATACTGTACCAAGAGAGGAGATGTCAAGGAACTCCATTTCCTCCTGAATGTATCTATGCAGACAATTGTGGTACTTCAGCACCAAATATTTCTCTGAATATTTGATACCCAACTTGGTGCGCAGGGTATGGAACAAATTTGTCATCTCATGCACATCTTTATCTCTTTGTTGTCACAGCGTAGTCCATTGTATGTACTTGTCCTCATAGATCCCCATGGGATAATATTGTCCCTTTATGGCATATTGAAATGAATTCCAAGTGGGTATGGTCAAGAACAAAGAGGGTTCCTCCTCATCCTTTCTCTCATAGTAGGTTTCCCACCAGTCCTTGGCATGGGGGGCATCTTTGAGTAGTGAAAAAGTAATTTTTTCCCAGTTGAAAAAGTCCTGAACCAAGAAATATCCTTCTAATAGATTCAACCATCTATCTACAGTGTCTACATCTATTCAGCCATCAAATATCAGAATTTTGAAGTTCACTTGTACCTTAAAAGGGGTTGCGCCTCCAGAGTGGATGCTAGATGCAGATGCACCGCCAGTGGGAAGTCGTTGAAGGATCTGGGCGAAGTTATCCATCATAGTGTTCCTTTGTTTTTCAAGGTCCTTCTCGAGCAACATTTTTATAGGATATTTTGCACCCTCATATTTCTTTTCATCCCCCATGGGAGGCCGTTGGGATTTCCAATGCTGATCTTGCAAAGGTTCAACTAGATGAAGCCCTAACTTTTTATACCCCGCCCTCGTTGGGGACATGCAAAGAAGGATCGAGAAAGAGAAGATTGCTTTGATACCACTGATATGGATTTATGCAGGAACACAATAGAATACACAAATAACCATAGAAACAAATATTTAGTGGAAATAACACTTCATTTCATTAATCAAAGAACTGAAACTTGTTTACATACAGAATGGAAATAAACTAGCTAGAGTGCTGGTAGCTTATCTCTGAGAAGAGATGTGGTGGCTACATGCCTCTGAACTCTATCTTACAATGAGGCTCGAAGGCCTATATATTATTGAGAAACAATGGAAAC
Source organism: Pseudotsuga menziesii (assembly GCA_001517045.1). Lineage (NCBI taxonomy): Eukaryota > Viridiplantae > Streptophyta > Pinopsida > Pinales > Pinaceae > Pseudotsuga > Pseudotsuga menziesii. Next base: position 19,084 of record LPNX010033090.1, read on the forward strand.
CCTACACATCCAAAAAACTAACCCTAGGAGGTGAAACACCAGAATGTGGGCCCCGTTGGGTAACTTGGTACATCAATTTCTTGGGGTCGTAACTTTGGCATACTACCTCCTTTTGACGCACACAATACATCATTAGAAATATCTCTTCAAGGAATACATCCATAAATGGAAAATATTGAGTCTGAAATGTACTAATATTTACCCAACCATTCGATGCCGAAAATTGTCGTTTAGGGCCTCAAAACGACTCTGGAAGTTTAGGACTTGAAAACTACCAAAAATAGTAAATTGTGCTACAATTAAGGAAACTAGAAAAATGAAAGAAACAATGGTGGGGGTCCAAGTGGAATAGGTGGGTGGCCACCAACATCCTCCTGGATCACCTCCATATCTTACTTGTGTCATAACTGTCATAGAATCACCATCATTGGTGTCATAGATGTCATAAATGTAAGTGGAATCTAGCCAAGTGTCCATGAAACTATTATTTGGCTCTTCCTCTCCTATGTAAGTTACAATTAATCCAAAATTTAACCTATGAAGTATACAGAAAATTATATTAACCTCATAATCCATCCCAAAACATTAGGCTTCCCATATATTCGAGATTACAAGAGGAGGATGCCATTTAACATAGGAATTCTAGCTTGAGTGGGCCCCATAGTCTCCATGTTTCTCCATTCTCCATAGACATTTAATTTTTCACTTTCATTCATTTAATTAACTCTATTAAATAAATATTTATTCCTTCTAATGTCTAAACACCATTTATTATCTCCCTTATTAACTTCACAATGTTTCTACCCAACCTAGAGAACTAGCAGGACTGATGGAATTTTCCTACTATGCAATTATTTAAATGGGGACATTACAGTACTCCCCACCCAATATTTCTTGTCCTAAATCAATTTCATATTTGGATTCTGCAAAATATTATCCTCTTCCCATGTGGCATCTTCACTTGGTATATCCTTCCATTGCACCAAGTATTCTTTGATTGTTCTACTCCTCAATGTTCTCTCCCTTGTATTCAAAAACTTTTTCGGAATAAGTGTGAGCTGTCCTTCATCATAAAAAGGAGGGAGTGTATATAAAATGATAATTTGTTGACCAATAGCTTTCTTAAGACAAGAAACATTAAATACATTATGAATTTTACTCCCTTCCGGAAGTTCCAACTCATATGCTACTTCTCCAATCTTCTGGATTACCTTGTATGGACCATAGTATATTGGCTTTATATTTTTTTACACCATTCCTTTTCAGGGATGTTTGTTTGTATGGATGTAATCTCAAATACACTAAATCATCAACTTGAAAGGTCCTTTCCTCTCTATGTTTATCTGCATATTGTTTTTGCTGATTTTAGGAAACCTGCAAATTATCTTTTAAAAGCTTTAACATTTCTTGGCTTTATTCCACCAAGCCTTTATCTTTTGGAGCTCTACTATAAACAAATATCATATAAAAAAATGTAAGTGCATCATAACCATATAATTCTATGAAAGGATAAATCCCTACTGACATGTGAAAGGTGGTGTTGTAGAAAAACGCACCCAAGTGTAGCCATTTTGTCCAAGCTTTTTGTTGTTCTCCCACATAGTTTTGGAGGTACCATTCCAACCATTTATTCACCCTCTCTATTTTTCCATCAGTTTGGGGATGGTATATTGTACTTGGATTCAACTGAGTGCCCACCAATGTGAAAATGTATTGCCAAATATAACTCATGAATCTACCATCTCTATCGCTCACAATGCTCTTGGGGAGCCCATGCAATCTGAAGATTTATTTGAAAAAAAAGGTCAGCCACTTGTGCAGCACTAAAAGAGGATGTAACAGAAAATAAATCAGAAAACTTATTCAATCTATCCACTACCACATATATGCAATCCTTGCCCAAATATTTGGGCAAATCGGTGATGAAATCCATCAATATGCTGTCCCATTTTTTGTATTGCACTCCAACAATTAAGAGTGCTCTCCAACCCATACCATTAGGAAAGAGAATTTCGGGATCCCATTTTCTTGTATACATTCTTCCAAGCATCATGAGTAAATAATATAGATCATCAAAATATGTAATAACATAATAAAAATGTACATCAAGGAAGTGCCTCATCAAAAAATCATGAAAGTTCTTATACCTCCCACTAAGTAGACCACCATTTGCCAAGTGCATACAAGATTCAAGTGACCAATAAAATCTTCTCCAATGACATAGGTGAGGATCCCATGTCTTATAATTATTCTCTAAAAGGATGTGGTATGCATCAAAATATTCATCCATGTATTCTTTCATCCAACAAGTGAATGAAGAATCTCCACTAAAATTTGAACCAAATAATTAGCAAGAGAAACAAGGAGACTTCAAATGACTCAAAGAAGTCTCTCCCATACATCCATGAATGAGAGAATCATAAATATATAACAAATTATGTGGCTGGAAAAAAAAAAAATCTCCAATCATAAATTTATTCAACCCAATGTTGGATGAAGTTCCTCCAACATCAAATGAACCAAGTGTTGAGAAAGAAAAACCATGAGTATTCAAGTGACTCAAATGCATATCATAGGTGCATCCATGTAGATGTGCATAATCATAAATTAACAAATTATTCTGCTGAAAATGTGAATAATAATTTGCTCCAACCATGCCATCATAAATAGTAAATCTAGGAGTTACATACTCCTCACGTGGCACCATAAAAAAGAACCCTTTTCACCCATACTTCATTAAGGATAATGCTGCAAAACATGGAATTGTAGGATGTAGTAGAATGACCTAACTCACCCCAATGATCAAAAATTTCATAAGTTTCATCATGTAAAGGATCCATATGGGTAGTATCATGCATCTCTTTCAAACGTGTGAAACCTTTGTCATAGATGGGTTCCAATGTAGAGGAATCATGCTCTTCTTTAAAAATTGCATAACCTTCATCAAGAGACAATTCAAGTTCCTCTTCCACCAAATCAAGTGTTTGTATCTCATTAATATAATCTTAAAACACACCAAGCACATTAAAATTTACACATTTCTCATGATCGACCATGTCATGAGAACCCTCTAAATAATCTACCATTTGACAATCTGAAACATAGGAGGAAAAACAAGTATCTTGCAACTTTTCAAGAAGTTGCTCATTCTGAATTGTGAGCTTATGATTATCCTCATTATTATTCAATTATGTATCATGCAAACATTCATTAAGCTCAACCAAATTGTTTCTATCAAAAATCAAGGACTTGAAATTACCTTCAATGTTGCACATTTGTCTTTGAATCTTCTCGATGTCTTCAAGGAAGGATGGATCCTCCAATGAATACATTTTCCAAGAAGAATTTGAAACCAATTATTTAATTTCATGTAGTATTCTAAGGGCCTCTTGGATATTATTTTCATTCATATTTAAGGACCCTTCAAGAAAATGAGCCTCTTGCAAATGAACCTCCTCATCTTCTTCCTTCTTGCTTAGACCAACTTCATGAAGCTCAAGTGGTGATGGGTAAGTTGATCTTGTTTATTCAAATACTTCAAGGTATTCATTTTCATGTTTAATGGAATTTTTTCTTCCAGCAACAATTTCAAAAGTTCTCTCTATGTCGTCAACATAGAGGTGTAATCACCCATCAGTAGGTACTCCTTCATTGTTCAAGCATCCATCATTAGATTCTCTTTGTTTCATTTCCAAGGAAGAATGTGTCTTGAAATTATCTTCAGTATTTTCAATAGAAATTCCTTCATACTCATGTGATTTCTCTTAATATTTTTTAGAGTCACTTGGGAGTGAATTTCTATCCTCTTCATGTACCACTTCTTCTACTTCACCTATTTCAAAACTAGGTGGTGCACGGATCTCCTCCTTTTGCTCCTTCAAGTAAGCTAATGCATTTTTCCCCTTGGTTTTCTTAAAATCAATATATTTTTCCCAAATTTGGATAGCCAACAATTCAAATAATTTCATAATATTCTTGGTCATGTCTTCAATTATAGGTTCAATGATTTTTATATGCTCCTCACCATCATATGAGGTTCCCCTTTTATCCCTAGTCGTTGTTTCCTCTTCAACAAAAGCACTTTTGGGTTTCAATATCTAATGGTGGTCCCTGAATTATTGTTATCATAAATATAATACCAAATCAGGTGTCAATATCATACTCTAATACCACTTGTAATGTCCCTTTTTTAAATTTTTACCAAAATGCCCAATTTTCCATTTTTTTCACAATTTTGGCTCTTGACTAGTTTTAGTGTCTTGGTCTCCAAATCAGCCCAATTGCTCCAAAATATTCAGAGAATGTGTATGAATGATATAATAACTTAATTATTACTTTAATGGATGTATTATGTCCCTCCAATCACTTTTGCAAGTCTGTACTAAATTCTGAACAAGATAGATGATTTTACTAGCAATTTTGGGTTCAAATCCCCTCGATGTAAGTGATATAAATGGCTTCCCAAATGTGCAGAAACCCAATAAAATTATTAAATTGAATAATGGGATGTGTAGAATACATTATTATAGACTTGTATGCATAACAAACTGATCTTCCATTTTTTTTATCACTTCTTTCAATCACATATAAAAAACTAGTTTTGGACCCTTGGGGAAATGAGGTGTAGTTTTCCCCAAATGCTATGAAATTCGACCCAATGGCCACAAATTATAAGTTAATGAAAATAAAACCCATAATATAATTTAATTAAATTCCATTTATTCATAAATCATCAATATTACATACAACCATTCGAATCCATCAAGATTACAAGAGTTTACAACAAGGTAGTGGGGAAATGGCAGTGTTTCTTCATTATTGAGAAATAATACATGAGATTTATTGGAATTTTGAATTTATATATTTATTAAATTAAATAGAATATAATTTAAATCAGAATACAAAATACTGGAGCAAGAGAAGCTCCCTCAAGGAGATGAATATCTCACCAAGTGCGCCTCACTCCATAGAGATGAAATATGCTGAGAAAACTTGAGATGGAAGGAAGAAAAAAATGAAATTGATGTGTCCACAAGATGATGTAGCCTAAAACTGTAAATTATGACTCCATTTAATCTCATTGAAATACCTGTGTTGACTCTCCAAACACCAACTAGGATGGGAATCTTTCACCCTTGAAATTGGCTAAGGCATGAACTAGTCATCCACTAGCTCCCTCTCTTCACAATAGCAAATTTCACAAATGATCAAAAGGTTCTTCTCATGGAAGATCCATGCATTTTATAAATACTATTGGTATTATAAGGTTCCAAATTGACCCATAAACCAAATCCAAGTCAAATTGGTGTGGCTTCTCATGCTATGCCATGTGACCTCTCTCTTCACCTTCCCTCTTCTCCCAAATTCGAGTAGGAGCCTCTTGGACTTATCCAAATCCCATGAGCACCCTCTAAGATGCTCTATTCATGCCTGACATGTCATATATTTTAGTATGTCAGCCTTATCCAATTACTTGAATGGGTACATTACAATACTTAGATGGTTCCCTTATTCTTATCAACAGGAATGGGGTTGGATACCCATTCATTCAAGGGAACCAGATAGATAAATATGACCTTGAGAAACTTCTCTATCTCTACCTTAATGGGAGGATCCTTATGAGGATTCATCATGTGTAAGCATTGTCGAACATGCCTAACATCAAGATACGTTTTAATCTCATGCTCGACAATTCGAGGGTCTATTCTTGACATCTCATCATACAACCAAGAAAATACATCATGAAATTATCTGCAAAATCCAACATGAGCTCTGCAAAGACCAATGATTTCTTCGATTTTGTCGAAACAAATTCAAGATCAAACTCTTACAATATAAAAATAAACTTATTATATTTTCCCCCTATCATATGTTTGGTTAGGATGAACTAAAATAGATTGATATGAGCCACGACCATAGTTTGGCGAAGGATTATATAATGTCTCAATCGTTGAACCGCATGGATAGTAGCTAGGGATAGCTTCTCAATGTGAGTGTAAATAAGTTAAGAATAAATAAGCTTCCGAATAAGATAGAAGACAACGTGTTCTTGGATCTCATTGTCCTCTTAAACCAAAATCATTCCAATCGTCTCTTAATACATAGAAACATATAACAAAAAATCATGTCTATATCCGGGTGGTCTAAGCATAGGGGATGATGCCAAGGATTTATTCAATGCATTGAAAGACTCTTGGGCTCGCTCATCCCAGATAAAAGGAGTGTCTTTCTTCAAAAGGTGCATGAATCCCTTGGTCAAATTGGAAAAATTGACAACAAACCTCCTTAATAAGTTAGCCATCCCTTGCAAACTTTGGAGGTGTCTAATAGTGTGCAAGGGAGACAATCAAAGTATTGCCTCAACCTTAATAGGATCAACCCTAATCCCCTCCTTAGAAACTATGAATCCTAATAACTGACCTACTTTGATGCAAAAAATGCATTTATGAGGATTCAAACCAATTTGATACCAATGACATCTCTCGAAAACCAAGCTTAAATGGTTTGGATGAATCCACTCTCAAATGGGAGTGAGCAGCTAAATCATCCAGATAGACTTCAATAATTCACTTAAGGTCATGAAAATAAAATTTCATCGCCCGCTGAAACATAGCTCTGACATTTTTTAGGAAGAAGGGCATTTTTTGGTATGAAAAAGTACCCCAAGGACAAATGAAAGACATCTTGTGTTGGTCCTTGGGATTGATTTGAATCTAATGGTATCCTTAAAAACCATCCATGAATGAAAATACTTCGCTTCCCACACACTCATCCAAAATTTGATGAATGAATGGTGTGGAAAAGTTATCCTTAGGACAAGATTTGTTTAGGTCTCTAAATTCATTGCATACTCAGATGATTCCCTGATTCTTATCAACCGAAATGGGGTTGGATACCCATTCAATCAAGGGAACCAGATATATAAATTCGGCCTTGAGAAGCTTCTCTATCTCTGCGTTAATGGCAGGCGCCTTACAGGGATTCATCGCGTGTAAGTGTTGTCGAACAGGCTTAGCATCAGGATAATTTTTAATCTCATGCTCAACAATATGAGGGTATATTCCTGGCATCTCATCATATTACCAAGCAAATAAATCATGAAATTATTTAAAAATCTTAGTGTATGTATGAATCTCATCGAGAGAACTGTCTTCCCCAAAGCAAACATTCTCAACTTTACCAAGAGTAGGAGAAACGTTTATAGGGATAGTAGGTGACAAATTAGACATGTTTCCTTCGACATATATACCATGGGTGCCTAATGGGATCACAAGACTAACAACCTTCTCAGTAAGGGTCATCCTAAATTTATCACACTCGATTTGTTCAAGCTCTGAGAGGAAGTAAGAGAAATGGTGCAATTCCTCCCAAGGTTGTTCCAAACCATTCATGGCTTTGATACTCACTTCATCGAAAAGAAAAACATCATCTAAGCAATCATGTGAGTGTGATGATGCAACTACCCAAGTAGGCAGTGCAAAAGTTTCATCCTCCTCCATCCACGAAAAGGAAGGACTAGGGTCTATAATGGGATCAAAATTAGCTTGATAAGAAATATCTGCCACAGAAAATGACATATCCATCTGATTAGGTCTAGGATCTTCATCCGAAGTGCTCAAAGCTGAAGAGAGAGTCCAAGGGTCCTCCAAATGTGTAGTTTGAAATGGGACTGAACTCGACGATGACGATTCTCTACCAAGAGTGGAACCTATAGTCAATATTGGTGTAGAAATATTAAAGGATCTCATCAAGGATAGATACATTCCTACATGAACATTCTCAGTTTTCAGCTGAGAATTATTAATAACTGAGATAGTAGATCCCGATGATGCTGATGAACTAGAATTATCAAACGGATGTTGCTCCATCATGACAATCTTATATTTGAAAGGGATTAAAATCACACAGAAGATAGAAGACACAATCACTCTCATGTTGTAAATCTAGTTACAACCTAATAAAAGGTTGTAATCGAGAGGTGCATCAACCACTTTGACCTCGATGGACACGGTCTTTCCTCCCAACTGGACCTTAAGAGAAGGAAGTATACCATGTGGCCAAAAAGAACGTCCATCAAAGGCAGTCAAAATGGTCCTGGATTTTGACAATGGGGGTGAACCTAGACCTTTCCAACAGGTTAGATACATCACAGAGGCTGCAGTGCCTTCATCAATAACTGTGCATTTGATTGTGTTGTTCATACACTCCACATGGACTATGAAAGCAACATGGTAAGGAAATTCAGGATGGACCTCATGGGTTTCAAATCTAGTCACTATGGAAGGATGAGAATCGACCAACCCAAGGGTAGTCAATAAGGCCTTTCTCTATGAAGGGTGAGTCTGAAGGAATTCAATAGCTGACATCGCACAAGGAGTCTGACTGAAATCCTCGATAATAGAATAGTATTTGGAAGCTCAAGCATTACGATTGTGCCCTGATCACTTTAGGAATCCTTTAGGAATGAGAGGTATATACCTTTAGGATTTTCAATATGAAAAGGAACCTCGGGTGGTGTGGTCTCTTTCCCCACATTAAGTTGCAACGAACCATAATATTTAGCACACATCACAACATTTTCATCTGACATCCTGTTGATACAACCGTGGCCACCTTCTTCATTCAACAGGTTTTTATGCCCACCAAAAGCACTTTTGGATTCCATGTTCCTCGAATTCATGTTTTGGTTATGTGACAAAGGATCCGTTAACACAGCATGGCTCTGTGCAATGAATTTCGAGGCTTCATCGATACGAAGGAACAAGTAAGTGAGTTGATCCTCCCCAAAAAGGTTGCAAGGAAAATTAACCTTATGTTTAGACTTCTTGTCCCCCCCAGAATCACCATTGTTCTTGTCATCATTAGCATTCCCTTCCCTATTTCCACCTTCCCTATTGTTTCTTCTCTTTTTCTTATTCTGTCTGGGATATTGGTATTAATATGTCATAGTAATCTAGTGACTAAACATAAGTCTCATCAAATATTAATAACAATAAGTCATGAAAATGGTGTAATTGTGCTACAAAATGAGTAGCCGCTCTGTATATTCACACAAAGAATGAGTAATACAATACAAGATCATACTGCAAGCATGAATGGCAAAGCAATTCAAAATCCCAAGGAGTTCATTCGAATTGAATGAGTGAGTCTAGCTTAACTGAATGTAAGCCACAGTCAACACTCAAGTTAACCACTGATCAAAACCCTAATTGACTCAACTGATCCCTAACTAAAGTCGAAGTGCAATAAATGATTGAGTCTGACTGAAATTAGGTCATACACATGTCACAACAAGCCAACCCACAAGTGATAGTGCATCAATGACTCCAATGAACCCCAATGAGGTTAACTGAAGTGTAACTGAACATTAGTAGTAGTTGGAGGTGCCTCTGTTTACTCCAGTTCATTAAATAATCAATAAATAATCAATTTAATGAATGAGGGTGCCTTCACTGCTCTATTTAACTGATTGTAACCATCAGTTAGCAATATGGGGCATTAATGACACTTAGATCACCCCTGGAGTGCTCTAGTTAGCCTCCCTGAATGTAGGAGAAGGCTAAGTTAGCCTCCTTGACTGAAGATAGGTGTGGGTGTGATCTAGATGATGTCATCTAGTGCTCCTTTGATGTCAATTAAGTCAATAATACTTAGGATAGTGGTTTAACTAGGCCAAATTGACCAAAATGAGTGTGTAAGGTGGTAAATATCTCCAACACCCCCCCTTAAGCTATACTCAGGAGGAGTAGAAAACATAAAATGCATCAAAATGCTAGGGTCCCAGAAACTAAGGCCATAGGTCACATTGTACAATGCTAAAAAAAAAACTAAGTGAGGAAAAGAGGGAAAACCCAGTGGGAAAATTCCCCCCTCAAGCTGAACACTGAAAGTAATATGATCACCTTGATGGACTCACCCCCAACAATCAATGGAGGTAAGTGAAATTATTTTCTAAAAATTTCTGGGTGAAGATGTTTACAATCTGCTCATCAGTCAAGCAGTATTGCAGAATGATGGTCCTGTCATGCACTAGCTCCCTGATATAGTGCAAATGGATCTCTACATGCTTGGTCCTCTACCTAGTAACTGGATCTATGGATATCTTAATAGCACTTTGATTGTCACAAAAGAGGACAGTGGACAAATTACTACCAAGATCAAACTCTGAAAGAATGCCTTGCAACCAAACTGCTTGGATGCAAGCATTCACCACTCCTCGATACTCGACCTTTGTTGAATATAATGCTATGGCAGCCTGATTTTTTCTATACCAGCAAATGGGGCCACCACCAAACATGAATACATATCTAGAAGTAGACTTCTGATCAATAGAATCACCCACCCAATCAGAATCTGTGTATCCAACCAACTCTAGCTCGGAGTCTGCATCATAGTGAATGTCGTAGTTCTTGGTTCCTTGAATATACTAGGGGATCCTCTTGGCTGCCTTCCAATGAAGATCATGAGGCTGCTGCATGTATCTTGATACAGAATTCACAGCATAACAGATATCAGGATGAGAATGTGTCAAGTACAACAAGCTACCAATCAACTGTCGATAGATAGTGCAGTCCATGGGAGGTGTGCTTTTTCCTTCTTCAAGGCTGATCCCTCAAAGGAAAGGGAATGGTGGAGGCCTATATTTAGCCATGTTAAAATTGAATAATAGTTCTGATATGTATTTGGACTGAGTGACCATTATCCCATCAGAATTTTGCTCAATTTCGAGCCCCAAAAATTGTTTTAGGAGCCCCAAATCACTCATTTCAAAGGCATTGTGGAGAGCAGTTTTGATGGATGAAATCAAAGCAACTGTGCTACATGTGATTAGTAAGTCATCAACATATAAAAAAAATAATAATCAAATGACCAACATACTACTGTATATACACATTTGGATCTGATCTACACCTTTGGAATTTTTGTGAGAGAAGGAAGGCATCCATCTTGGTATACCACTCTCTTGGGGATTGTTTTAACCTGTATAGTGACTTCTTTAGCTTGAAAACCAAAGATGGATCAGTGATGTATCCATTAGGATTATTCATGTATATATCCTCATGAATATCTCCATGCAAAATGGCTGAATTAACATCCATATGATCCACTTTCCAGTGCTTAGATGCCAAAATTGCCAAAACTAGGCAGATGGAGTTCGTTTTTGTAACCAGTGCAAAGGTCTCATGTTAGTCCACACATTGGACCTGAGAGAAACATTTTGCCACCAAACTTGCCTTATATTTGCAGGTTCTTCCATCAGCAGCAACCTTGGTCTAAAATAGCCACTTGCATTGAACCAATTTCCTTCCTGGAGGAAGAGAAACTAGCTCTCAAGTAGTGTTTTTCTGATGAGAATTCATCTCTTCATCCATGGAAACTTGCCATATTAGATCCTTCCAAGCATGGTAGTAGGATTTTGGGTCTGAAATAATCATCAAATAAAAAATTTTGGAAAGAAAATTATCAGGACAAGAGAGCGCAATACCTGCTCTTTGGAAATCAGACCGGGTTCTCCTTGGATCATCCAAATTTCCAATGTTATCTCCTGTGGAGGAGAGTGTCTGTTGGGCCCATGTGGGAAGATGATTTTGCACTTCAAGTTTTTATTCAGCATCTGATTTTTTCTATAAACTGATATCAGAAATCAGAGGATCCAAATCAAGGTCATTACCCCCAATTTCATCATCCAAATATTCAGTAGAATAGGAAGGAAATTCAGCAGTTTTCTCCTTCACTAGTTCCACCTCTTGAAGAGGCTCATCGAACTTGACACTTCTCTCAATGATGATATATTTAATTTTGATATACAGATGCTTGAAACCTTTTGATTCATTAATATACCCAATAAACAGACACTCTATGCTTTGCAGTTGCAAATCCCTCCTTTTATCAAGTGGAATTCGGGCCCATGCCGTGGACCCAAACACCTGTAGGTTTGACACATATGGCTTGTGTCCAAAGTATGATTTGAAAGGGGTCTTCTCTTTCATGGATGAGTGTATCACTCTGTTCTGAATGTATGCTACAGCATGCATGGCTTCAGCCCACAAATTTGCAGCCAACTTCTTTGATTCCAACATACAGGTGTTCATCTCCTTGAGAGACCGATTCTTCCTTTCCGCTACACCATTTTGCTGGGGAGTGTAGAGAATTGAATGTTGGACCTGAATACCACTTTGGGAGCACATGTGCATAAAATCATTACTGACATACTCCCCACCATTATCAGATCTCAAGATCTTGATCTTAATCCCAGAGACATTCTCGATCAAGGCCTTCAGTTCAAAGAATTTTTCACATACTTCAGACTTCTTTTTGAGAAACAAGACCCATGTGTAACTTGAAAAATCATCAATAAAAGTTAGAATATACCTTGATCCATTCAGGGATGTGATAGGAATTGGACCGCTCATATCAGAATGTGTCATCCCCAATATGCATGTAGCTCGGTTTTCCTTCCCCTGATCGAACTTGTGCTCAGGGTGTTTTCCAACCACACAGCCCTTGCAAATTCCAGTGGTTTCCTTGATGACTAGGAGGCCTTCAACCATGGATTTTTTCTATAATTTCTGCAAATATTTGAAATTTAGATGGCAAAACCTTTCATGCCACAGCCTACTATTGGGCCCATAAATGGCCCCTTTTTGACCATCCTTATCGACCTCTTTTTGCCTTATCCTACCCTATTGTGCATGCTAAATAGATGTTTTTCCTTCACTCTACCCCTCAAGTCACAAAGGTATGGTTAATCATTGTATTATTTTATTAATGCTTAGGATTGTGGTAATCAAGGCTATATATCTTAAGATATGCTAACATATGATGGTTTATAAAGGCATTTCGAGATATAGAGAATGCAGGTGTAGTGGGTTGAACATGTTAAGGGAAGGATGGACATTTGTTGCTAAAGCTAATCACCTTTCATCCCACCATTTCCCAAATAATGCAGCTCCAGTGTATCATTCCATGCGAGTTGTACAAGGGTAGCTGCAACAGATTGCGTCAGATTTGGGGGCGACAATGTGCCGCTGCTCAAAAGTAGTTGTGATCTACAGGATACCTACTCAATCAATTAGGATCATTATTTCTAGGTCAATTAACAGCTTCCCTATATTTTCTACTCTCATCCTGCCATGGCTGTAATAGTTATTGTAATTGAGGCAACCTGAAGATCAGAGATCTTCATGGATGCCCAATAATAGGGACAGGACGTTATGATTGAAATTCTATAAATATGGGGAGCTATTATGAGCCAGGGTTTGAACCCTTAACCAATTTATTGTATTAGCTATGATTGAGGTTGCGTGATTTATTTTCCCTTTTTAATACAAGGAGTTACTTTAGATCTCAGTGTTTTAACGTGCGTTACTTCTAGCATCTCTGTGTGAAGGCTGGGCCTGTCTTCCCATAGGGATTGCTGAGTTAAATTAGGAAGTTATAATTATTCTGTCGTGTGATGTTGTGATAATTTCATTTCCTCATAGTAAGCTGCAACAATTGTTGATTTACAGTGTGTTATTAATTGCATCTCTTGCAAAGTTGTAGTGGTATGGTGTGATAGTCGACTGTATAGATAATTGTTCCTTATGCAAATGCATGGTAGCTGTAATAGCCTTGTTCATCCCTAGATCTTCCAATTGTTGTTTCTGTAGATTCTTGCAATTTGTTACTTTTCTTTTGTAGTTGCAGAATTTCATTCCTATACTTTGAATTTCTAGAATAGTTGAACTCAATTCATGTTTTATGGATTTCTGGAATAATTAGATCAAGAGAGTTGGGTGAATCATTAGATGGTTTGGTAAATAGGATTTCATTTTCTGCAAAAGTAATCTAGATGTGATTTCTCAAATCTTTCAATTCTATATCAAGAACAATAAAGGTAATTGTGATTGTATCTTTTAGAAAAGTAAATTAGATTAAGTGGATCCTTGGGATGAGCGTAGCTGAGCAGAGAATATGATTGTTTTCTTATAGCGACTCAGTGTTTAAGCATATATAATGCATGTTATCCTTGAAATAAAATACTTCCCTGGGTTGACAATAAATATTGAACATTCTGCATGTTAGCTATAATTAACTTGCATATCGGATGCCCAACATTTTGGCTCCATCGTCGAGGAGGATAAGTATTAAATACTATCATAGTTGCATCCTGTAATTGTTTTTTTTCAGTATTCTTCAGTTTTTTTGTTTGAATGATTTGGGTTGCATGAATACAAGAAGGGTACAGCGTGACCATCTTATAAATCCTAGAACCCCACGAAACACTAACATTGTAGGTGGTCGAGGTCGTGGGAGAGGTCCAGAATTGGGGAGAAGAACATTCATTAATGTTCTGATTGATAGAACCAATTATTCTACTAGGGCTCACTATAAGGAAACACCTATCAACAAAAGCCCTGCCAATCCTGGAGTGCCAGCGTCAGGTTCTACAGTGGAGAACACACGAGTAGCTGCAGCACCCTCGAATACCCCTGCAGAAGAGGATAGAGTTAGTACTGCAGGATCTGCTGATCGAGATCTAATCTATCACATTAACAGGAAGGTTGTAACTGAAAAGGAGTGGACACAGTTCCATCAAAAATTCGTCGATTAGTGGAAGAACGAAGAGGAGAAAACAAAAGAAGATATGAGTAACAGACACGAATCCGAAGAGGAAGAGGCAATGGGAGAAAATCATCATCATGAAGGTAATTATCTACCTGAAGGGACGGTGGCTACACTTCAATTACCAATTCAACAACCAGAAGGGATATCCCCTATGAAAAATATATCACCATCGGTGTTGCCCCGCTTTTATGGAAAAGCAGCAGAGGATCCAGATGAATTTCTTTTTGAATTCGATATCCTCTGTCGTAGCTATGATTACACCACCAACACATAGAAACTGAAACTCTTCCCTACCACCTTGAAGGACAATGCATTACATTGGTTTATGAGCCTAGGAGGTGGAACTATCACTAATTGGGACAGGATGAAATAGGTGTTCCTGGAGAAATATCAAGAGTATTGCAATACTAAGGACAAGAGAGAAGAACTATTTAAAATGGTACAGAAGGATGATGAAAGTCTGGAATATTTTGTCAAGAGTATTTTATATAACGTGCAAAGAGCTAGACAAACTAATATGGGGTTAGATGTGCTCAAAATAATCTTGCTTCACGGGATTAGGGATGATTGCCTAGATATGTTAAACCTGTTAGGAAAGGGGGATATCTCCAAGGAGTCTTTCGAGAAAATTGTGGAACTGTGTAAAAGGTACTCCAGGGGATCTTCCAAGAATAACAGGTGGGACAAACGGGACAAATTAGAACGTGATGTCTTTGACAAAACTTAGAAGTCATCTAATAGAGGAGCCACCTGTGCAGAGATAGGAAACCTCCTCAAAAATTTCAAAACATAAATGATGAGCTCTATCTCCTTGGAAATAGATGTCCTGAGGGAAAAGAAAAAACAAGCAGTAGAGGATCTCACACTAGGTGTGTTCTGTCCTCGATGTAGAAAGAGCCACCCTATGAAGGAGTACCTACTCGACAAGATAGAAGTGTGTCAACTGTGCAAGTTGAACCATGACACAAAAGAATTCCCGTCACTACCACAAGTGAATCCTGTTCTATTGGCATCAACTCCAGAGGTGGAACCAGCTTAATTTATTGCACAAAAGAAGCCCTGGTAGCCTCGAAATCAAGGTATGACTCCAGACTCATTTCCATTTTCAAATTACATGAATAATTATAATAATATGCAGCACATGAATACACAATTTCCTTCATATTATTCGAATCCTCAATGGTACCCCTCTCAACCTTCAATGCAAAATTTTAACTCCTGGAACCCCTGGGTTCAGCCACCACACCAACCAACTTCTTTGTCTCCTGGATGGAGGAATTTCCATCCAAGGAACCAGTTTCCCCAACAACCTCCACATCAACCATTTTCTCAACAGCCATATCCTCCTCAATATCCTCAGCCTTATCAGCAGTCACAGCTGTAATTACAAAACAATGCTGCCCCTAATATGCTGATACAACGTCATCTTCCTGCTCAACCTAATCCTAACCCAAATAATAAAACAATCCATCAATTTGAGACTATCAACATGCCTACTTACTCCCTTTCTCTTGTTCCTTGCAACGATATTTTCTTACGATCAGGAAATGTAGTGGAGCCTTTGATCATTGAGGATGTTCCATCCCCTGTGCATGATGAAAGGGTGAACCCACAACATTTATCTAGTGTGACCCCCATCATTGTAGATGCTCAACATCCTACTAATATGTCGACTGAAACACAGAATAATACATCCAGTGACACACAACCTACTCAGCTGATTAGGCAACCACCATACCCTAAAAGATTAATGCTACCAAAGGTAGTGGGAGAACCTCAGTTTAACCTCTTAGGAGAGTTAAAAAACCTTTATGTTAAAATTCCCCTCCTTCAATCTCTTCAAGATGTACCTATCTATGCTAGAGCTGTTCAGGATCTTTGCACAAGGAGACCAGGAAAGAAACCCAGGGATCCTCCCACTGTTCATGTCATAGGGAAATTATCTGCATTAATAATGGGAAAAACCCTTTTGGCCAAATATGACGATCCTAAGAATCCCATTGTCACTGTGCAGATTGGGAATACATAGATACCTAACGTACTGGTAGATTTACGAGCAACGATTAATGTTATGACTATTGAAACTGTAAGAAAACTTGGGCTCACTAATCTCAGGCCAACCCCCACCATTTTAGAATTGGCAGATATATCCACTATTAAACCCAAAGGAATTTTGGATGACCTTGTCATCTCAGTTGATTCTTGGGAGTATCATGCTAACTTCTTGGTTTTACAACCTAAGTCGTAGCTAGGTGGACACCCACTGATCCTAGGAAGACCTTGGTTAGCTACAGTTGATGCTTGCATCAGCTGTCGATCTGGGTCTATGACCATATCAGATGGCACCAAGACAAAGAACCTCACTCTCTATCCTCCAGGTCGACCGAGCCTAGAAGCTGAAACTCATTTATGGATGGAGCCAAAGGAAGAAGAGATCGTTCAGCCATTATTAACAATAGGGAAGGATTTAACCTTCAAGGATGAAACTGAATACGATGCCATTGATAATTTCATCAGTGAACCCACTTTTGTCAACAAAGAAATTTATCAAATCCTGAATATTTGATCCGTCGGACCTCAACTTATGTGCATTAAAAGTTTGTGTTTAAAAGAACACGTTCAGCAGGTTAAATAAATGGAACAGCATTAACAGAAATTAAATACTGGAAATAGATGGAAAATGAACTGATAAACAGATATAAAGAAGCACAGAATTAGAGCGTCACAAATAGAAGTTGATAACGGAGTTCACCCCCTCCACTGGGCTACGTCTCCGGGTCCCTCTCCAATGGGTACTGATCCAATTAATCTTTTTTTTAAATGGTACAAAATGGTTCTTGAAACAACTTTAGCAACTGTAAACAGAATGCTGTACAAAATCTTTAAGACCTTTCTCTTGAAATTACAATCAGCATTCAAAGATAAAGAAAGCTAAAATATAACAGAGAATGTCGACTTCTACAGCACAGCATCTGGACACTTCGCAGCAAAAATGATCTCTAAGCTTCTCATAATAGAGAAACGATACTTTGCGCTCCAAAAGCAATCCGCCCCCTTCTCGGTGGCCAGCCTCCTCTATTTAAGAGTTCAGCGGGAGGGATAAGTAATCAATTCGATTCCATCATCTCAGCTGTTATCTCTTCTTCTTCTTTTTTATTGTTACAACCATGCTAAGCTGAACCATGCAATTCGGCCAAAACGTTGTTAAGCATTATGATACCACGACGTTCCATATTCCCGAAATGTTGCAACCAACTCCACGCACATATGTTGAATCACAACACATTGCAATGACTATTACGCACATATGTTGCACCATACCATAGCATCACACGTAACATAACCGTTTGATGTCACCACTAACTTCGCGATGTCACAGCAAGTCTGTCACAGCAGTGTAAAAAGTCTGTCGTAGCTAAATCTGTGTCGCAGCTCAATCTGTGTCGTAGCTCAATCTGTGTCGCAGCTCAATCTGTGTCACAACTCAATCTGTGTCATAGCTAAATCTGTGTCATAGCTCAATCTATGTCATAGCTAAATCTGTTTCATAGCTAAATCTGTGTCATAGCTCAATCTGTGTCATAGCTCAATCTGTGAGTTAAAAGATATGTTATGTTCTTTGAACCATATTGGATCAATGTAAATTAAAGATGAATAATCCTTTGGATCATTCCTCCCCATTGGAGAGCTTTTGGACCACCAAAAGCCTAAATCATTCAGCAAGTAAGTGAGGGTATAGCTCCCTCACTTTTCCAATCTCCATCCATCTTGCTTTGCTCGGATGCATTCCTTTCAGCCCCACTCGAAGGTACTCAGCGTTCCCCCTTTGTGAAGTCCTTACATTTCTGTCTAGAATAACATCATCCTGCAACTCTCTCATATATTCAGGTGCCAAATCATCAACTGAAGGAATCTGTATGTTAGTTTCCTCATCCATGATCATAGGAGGCTCATATAATTTAAGATTCTCAACATTGACAACTGAGTAAATTTCCATGTATGGAGGTAAATTCAAGCGAAAAGCATTAGTACTGATCTTTTCCAAGATCTCAAAAGGACCATACCTGATAGGCTTAAGCTTTTTACCTTCACCTTTCATTCTCTCTTTGGTGATATGTAACCAAACTTTGTCACCAACCTGGAATTGATGATCAACTCGATGCTTGTCATGCCTGGCTTTGTACTTTGCCTGGCTCTTCTCCAACTATTCTTGAACTGCTTGCTGCACTACTTGGATTCTATGAATGAACTTTAAAGCTTTATCTGCATCATGATGTCCATCCACTGCATCTTTGCCAAAAGAGAAGTCCATCGGTGTTTTTGGCAGATAACCAAAACAAGTTTCAAAAAGAGATTTTTTCGTGGAAGAATGAACTGCATAATTGTAAGCATGCTGTATATACTGCAACTGCTCATCCCAAAGTTTAGGATGCTTACTACAATATCCTCTGAGTAGCTGAACCACTGTTCTATTCACTACCTCTGTTTACCCATCGGTTTGTGGATGAAAAGCTGTACTTTTCTTCAGTTTGGTATCCATAAGCTCCCATAAAGTTGACCAGAATTTTCCCAAGAACCAGGAGTCTCGATCTGATATAATAGACATGGGTAGCCCAAAATGTACCCAAACATTTTGAAAGAATAGGTGAGCTATTTGTTCAGTAGTGATCTGTTTGTTACATGGCATTAAGATACACATTTTGCTGAATCTATCCACAACAACATATAGATAATCATGCCCTTTTATAGACATAGGTAGTCCTCCTACAAAGTCCATAGAAATGATTTCCCAAGGACGAGAAGAAACTGGAAGAGGTGTGTACAAACCCATATTCCTATTGCTAGGCTTACTCATTGCACACATAACACAACCTGTTATGTATTTAGCTACAGTTTCTTGCATTTGAGGCCAATAACAGTGATTCTGCAATACAGACAATGTTTTACTTACTCCAAAATGTCCTGCAATCAATGAACTATGTGCCTCTCGGATTACATGCACTCTTTCTTTCTATGGAATACAGATTTTACCAAGATGATACAAGAGCTGTTCATGCACAAAATAGTTCTCTTCCTGTTTACCATGTATTAGTGATGCATAGACTTTCTTAAAATCTTTATCTTCTACATACTGTTCAATATAACTTTCATGTGTTAATGAACTGTTTTGAAGAATGATTGAAGCATTTATAGGTGGCCTTGATAACATGTCTGCTACTTTATTATGAATTCCCTTTTTGTACTTGATTATGAGATGAAACTGTTGTAAGAACCCCATCCATCTTAGATGCCTACTTTGTTGTATTTTAGTTTGAGATTGCAAATATTGAAGTGGCTGATGATCAGTATGTATGACTGTCTCTTTCCCCATGATATAATGTTTCCACTTCTTTACACTCTGTACTAAAGCATACAATTCTTTGTCATAGGTTGGATATTTACTTACTGCAGTAGAGAATGTTTCTGAATGGTAACAGACTGGCTTCCTTCCTTGCATCAAAACTGCTCCCATGGCAAACCCACTGGCATCGGTTTCGATCTCAAATGGCTGCTGCAAATCTGGCAATGTCAGAACTGGTGTTGTGCTAATCTTTTCCTTCAAAGTGTCAAAGGCTCTCTGATGCTTTCCTCCCCACTGGAAAATCTATTTAACACTTGTCAATGCATGTAACAGAGCAGCAATGGAAGAAAACCCAGAAATGAATTTCCTCCAATACTGAACCGCACCCAGAAAACTTCTGATTTCAGTAATGGTGTTAGGCCATGGCCAGTTTACAATGACAGCAACCTTGGCTGGGTCCACTCGCAGGTGGCCTCCACCAATGACGTGGCCTAGATATACTAAAGAAGTTTTAGCAAATTCACATTTGGACATTTTTACATAAAGCTTTTCCTTTCTTAGTACATCTAAAATTTTCTTCACGTGTACAACATGCTCTTCCCAAGTTTTTCTAAACACCAGGATATCATCTAGATATACAATTACAAAATCATCAATGAATGAATGAAATACATCATTCATGACTTGCATGAAAGTAGCAGGAGCGTTACATAGACCAAAAGGCATTACAAGCCATTCATACAAACCCTGTTTTGTTTTAAACGCTGTTTTCCATGCATCATTTTCAGCAACACGGATTTGATGCTACCCACTACGCAGATCCAATTTTGTAAAATAAATTGCATTTTTCAACTGATCAAGCAAATCATCAATACGAGGAAGAGGATACCTGTTTTTAATGGTGATTTTTTTAAGGGCCCTATAGTCGATACACATCCTCCATGACCCATCCTTTTTTGGAACCAAAACTATAGGACAGCCGCAAGGAGAAGTACTGGGCCAGATGACCCCCTTCTCAATCAGCTCCTGAACCTACTTCTTGATTTCCTCATTCTGCATTATAGACATCAGGTACATGGCTATGTTTGGGAGTGGCACATCCTGCTGCAAATGTATCTCATGCTGAATCTCTCTCTTCGGTGGTAACCCCTTCGGATCTTGAAACAAATCATCATACTCAGAAATGATGTCAATCAGTTCAGATTTATGCTTAGGGTCACATTCTTCAAAAGATTTAGAGACATCATCATTTTTCATCTTAACCATCATCAACACAAAATTCTTACTAGCATTTACCAACCTCTTCATTTGTCCTGCAGAAACTATTGCTAGATTGGTTTTTATCTTATGTGCTCATACAATATATTCCATACCTTCTTTAAAAAGATGATACTTATTCTACTCTCTATAAAATACTGATTTTCGGTCATACAAATATGGACTCACAAGTACAATCCCACAAATGTCAAGTGGTACTACATCCAATTCTACCTCATCCCTAAACTTTTCAGTAATTGCGAATTTTAATACACATTTCTTTGTAACTTGCAATCGTGTATCATTAGTAACCAAACCTAGAGGATAGGGCTTTTCATGAGGCACAGTAACTAAATGCAATTTCTTAACCACTTCTTCTGATATCAGATTTACTCGTGAACCACTATGAAACAATGTATCAATATTTGTGTGATTTGCAATGACACGAACATGAAACAGTGCACTTCTATCTTTATCATTTTGATTAGAAGTAGATGGCAAACTTGTACTTGCACTAGAACTAGATTGTGCATCAATGGGAAGTGAGATACTTTTATCCTTACCTTAGATCCCAACAACGGTAACGTTTCTTTCATCACCTGAGTCGGATCCCAAGTCTTGAATAACGAATGTAGTAGCCTTTGCTTTCCCTTTATCTTTGTTTCCTCTGTACTTCTTTGGCCTTAACTCTGGATGAAGTTTCCAACACTTAGAGACATCATGTCCCTTTTGACAATGCGAACATGTAGGCTTTTCACCCTCTTTCTTAACAGTAGCCGTCTTCTTTTTCCCCTTGTCTTGACCTTTCGATTTGCTGTCAAATTTAAATGACTTCTTCACAAAAGTATCATTAGCATGCTTACCCCTAGCTTCTAAATGGGTAGCTTGAACACATACATCATCCAAATTACTGGGATTAAACATCAACAAAGTATGCTTCAAATAAGAATGCATGCCACCAATGTACTTAAGAAGAGTTTCCTGTGTATCTAATGAAACATTCAATGCAATATCCCTCTTTCTGAATTCATGAGTATAGTCTTGAATGATTTGTCCTTTAGCTTGTCTAAACGTTTGCCAATTCATGGTTAATTGCTGCATGTGACCTAAAGGATAAAATTGCTTCCTCAATACTTCAATGAATTCATTCCAAACTGAAATAATTTTACCATTCTTTCGAAGATCTTGCTGAATCTTGCTCTCCCACCAGGTAAGAGCCATACCACTCATCCTTAAAGTGGCCAATTGAATCCTGGAAGGGTCATCATTAATGCCCTGCACCCTGCAATATACCTCAAGCTGCTTGATCCAATTGTCCAATTTTTCAGCATCTACATCTCCATTATAAATAGGTAATTCAAATTTGACATCCAATTTGAAATAAGGCATATTAGGACTTGCATTATGAGAAGAAGAAAAAGTCTGATTAGTGTTAGGAGGATCACCATCACCTCCTACTCCTTTACCCTTTTCTTTAGGCTTCACTTCTGCATCTCTGGATGAATATCCCTCTTCTTTTTTCTTCCTCTCTGCTTGCTCATTGAGTAGAATTTCCAGCATGGCTTTCATACTCATAAAAGCCTCCACAAACTATGTTTCAGAAATGACAGGTTTTTCCCGTTCGGTATGTCCTTCTTCTTCCCCTCGTGGAGAAGCCATGTTTCTTGAGAATGTACTCCTGGAGCCAATATCAGGATCTTCTTCAACTAATTCTCCTTCACCACGCTTTAACCTGGACTTGGTAAGCATTCACAGACTTGCACAACAGTCAACCAGCTCTGATACCAAATATGATCCGTCGGACCTCAACTTATGTGCATTAAAAGTTTGTGTTTAAAAGAATGCATTCAGCAGGTTAATTAAATGGAACAGCATTAACAAAAATTAAATAGTGGAAATAGATGGAAAATGAAATAATAAACAGATATAAAGAAGCACAGAATCAGAGCGTCACAAACAGAAGTTGATAACGGAGTTCACCCCCTCCACTGGGCTACATCTCCGGGTCCCTCTCCAATGGGTACTGATCCAATTAATCTTTTTTAAAATGGTACAAAATGGTTCTTGAAACAAATTCAGCAACTGTAAACAGAATGCTGTACAAAATCTTTAATACCTTTCTCTCGAAATTACAATCAGCATTCAAAGATAAAGAAAGCTAAAATATAACAGAGAATGTCGACTTCTACAGCACAGCATCTAGAGACTTCGCAGCAAAAATGATCTCTAAGCTTCTCATAATAGAGAAACGATACTTTGCGCTCCAAAAACAATCTGCCCCCTTCTCGGTGGCCAGCCTCCTCTATTTAAGAGTTCAGTGGGAGGGATAAGTAATCGATTCGATTCCATCATCTCAGCTGTTATCTCTTTTCTTTTCTTTTTATTGTTACAACCATGCTAAGCTGAACCATGCAATTCGGCCAAAACGCTGTTAAGCGTTATGATACCATGATGTTCCATATTCCTGAAAGTTGCAACCAACTCCACGCACATATGTTGACTCACAACACATTGCAATGACCGTTACGCACATATGTTGCACCATACCATAGCATCACACGTAACATAACCGTTTGATGTCACCACTAACTTCGCGATGTCGCAGCAAGTCTCTCACAGCTAAATCTGTGTCACAGCTATGTCTGTCACATCAGTGTAAAAAGTCTGTCGCAGCTAAATCTGTGTCGCAGCTCAATCTATGTCACAGCTCAATCTGTGTCGCAACTCAATCTGTGTCACAGCTCAATCTGTGTCATAGCTAAATCTTTGTCATAGCTCAATCTATGTCATAGCTAAATCTGTGTCATAGCTAAATCTATGTCATAGCTCAATCTGTGTCACAGCTCAATCTGTGAGTTAAAACATATGTTATGTTCTTTGAACCATAGATTAAATACCATTGTACCATATTGGATCAGTGTAAATTAAAGATGAATAATCCTCTGGATCAATATTACTCTAGGTGAGGAGGAACAAGAAAATCTCACAGAAGAGGCATTAGTCAGTGACACTCATATAGTTCCAGTATTGAAAAATTCAAAAAGTATTCCTGTCGAAGTAGAGTCTGGAAAAAACCTGAATATTAACCCCAACCTCTCCCTAGATGAATAGAAGTGCCTGATCAGTATCTTAAAATAACACAAGGGGGCATTTTCCTGGGAGTACATAGACATGATGGGTATTCCCCCTAACTTGTGCACCCATCATATTTATATTAAAAGTGACTCCTAGCCTGTGTGCCATCCTCAATGATGAATGAACCCCAATATTAGGGACATATTGAAGAAAGAAATTCAAAAACTCTTGGAAGCAATATTTATATATCCCATTTCAGACAGCAAGGTGTCCCCACTTGTAATATTACCCAAGAAAAATGGTAAATGGAGAGTCTGTGTGGACTATAGAGAGCTGAACAAGGAAACACAAAAAGATCATTTTCCCTTGCCTTTTATCGATCAAGTACTCGACACCTTATCGGGGAAGAAATTCTTCTCCTTCCTGGATGGGTTTAGCGGGTATAATCAGATCCAGATTGCTCCTGAAGACCAGGATAAAACTACCTTCACCTGTCCCTGGGGAACTTTTTCTTACAGAGTGCTCCCCTTTGGTTTATGCAATGCACCAGCAACATTTCAAAGACCTGTGATCGACATATTTCCATAATTAGTTAATGATAGTACGGAAATTTTTATGGATGATTTTGCTCCTTATGGAAAAGATTTTGAAGAAGCATTGAAAAATTTGGAAAAGGTTTTAACTCGCTGTGAACAGACCTAGCTCTCTTTAGGCACTGAAAAGTGCCATATGATGATGAGTGAAGGAGTAGTATTAGGGAATTTCATCTCTGTTGATGGCATCCAGGTGGATCCCTCAAAAATCAAGGTAATAAAAAATATACCTACTCCTGTAACTCAAAAAGAAGTGCAAAGTTTCCTAGGGCATGCTGGATATTACCGAATATTTATAGAAAACTTTTCCAAATAGGCCTCTACTTTGTTTTCACTGTTAATGAAGGATGTGCAATTTGTTTGGAATGAGGCATGCCAGATAGCATTTGTTAAACTTAAGGAGAAGCTGTCCATAGCTCCCATCTTAAGAGGACCCAATTGGACCCTGCCCTTTCACATTTCTTCAGATGCTTCTGATACTGCCATTGGGGCAGTTTCAGGACAACAAGATGGACAAGTACCTTATGCAGTTTATTATATTAGTAAAAACTTAGCCCCTGCTGAACTTAATTATACTGTCACCGAGAAGGAGTTCTTAGCCATTGTTTACTCCATTAACAAATTTCGACATTATATTACTGGGTATCCTACATTTGTGCACACTGACCACTCGGCCATCAAATACCTAATGAATAAACCTGTTACTAATGCCAGGGTGACTAGATGGATTTTATTAGTATAGGAGTTTGATATTACAATTATAGATAGACCTGGAAGAGAAAATGTTGTCGCTGATTTCTTATCTCGTTTCACTAACAATGATGATAATTTGCCTATTGAGGACTCTTTTCTAGATGAACACTTATTTTCATTTTCATCTCAATCCCCTTGGTATGCAGATGTCGCTAATTACTTGGCTACAGGAAAGCTTCCTGCACATTTGTCCAAAAGAGAAAAAAAAAATTATTTAGCAAAGTGCCAAGTATTGTTGGGTAAATGGTCATCTCTTCTACATAGGACCTAATCTTGAGATTAGATGGTGTGTAAGAGAATATGAAATATTTCATATTTTGAAGGCCTTCCATGATGAGCCTTGTGGGGGGGAATTTTTCAAACAGAAGGACAGGACACAAAGCGGTGAGAATGGGCTACTATTGGCTGACCCTTTTCAGGGATGCAAAAATATATGTCCAGTCTTGTGATTGCTGCCAGAGGATGGGCCAACCCAATAGATTAGATCAAATGCCTCTTCAACCACAATTAGCGGTTGAATCCTTTGATAGGTGGGCTTTAGATTTTATTGGTCCTATCATCCCTCATTCCAAGCAGAAAGCCTATGTATTGGTCTGTACCGACTACATGACAAAATGGGTAGAAGCTGTGGCTCTGGTGAAAGCCAATGACCAGGCTATGATTGATTTCCTATATAGTGAAATCTTTACCCATTTTTGGGTACCCAAAGAAGTGGTTACCAATGGAGGACCATAGTTTGTATCACATCAATTTGAAGCTCTAGTACAGAAGTACCCTATTTAGCACCGGATAGCTTCACCCTACCATTCCCAAGTCAATGGCTAGGTGGAAAGCACTAACAAAGTCATGGAAGCTGTTCTTACCAAGACGATCAAGAGCCATTGTAGAGATTGGGTTGACAGACTTCTGGAAGCATTGTGGGCATATCGTACCACTTGACGCAACACTACAGGTTTCCCTCCTTACGACTTGGTGTATGGGAAAAGTGTCATCTTCCCAATTGAATTTGAAATTAAGACTTTGAATATAGCCACATAGGTAAACCTAGATGTAACCGAAGCCCAGAAGAGAAGATTGAATCAATTGAATGAACTTGATGAGAACCGGTTAGCCGCTGTAGATGAGACTGTATTAATCCAGTAACAGAGGTCCAATTGGCACAGCATCAAGAAGAAAGTCTTATGTGAGGGAGACTGGGCATAATTATACGATTCAAGATTCAAAAGAGACTTCAAGGGTACTGTCATGTCCCCGTCCCTGAGACCGACGAAGAGGACGCGACGAATCATCAAACATAGCTGGGCAAACCGCCCCATGAACATAAACAGGGATAAATCAACGCTGGAATTAAAACTTACAGGATGCATATTAAGATGCCTAAGCATACACAAATTCATGAATCCTCAATCATACAGCGGAAGAAACACACATACATTTCCAGCATAAACATGTTCATCATAATTAATCAATTGACATCAATATATAATTGCAGAGATGAAATATAGATAGCAGGCTTATCTTTTGGTGAAGAATCCCGCAACCAGCTACATCGCTGCAGCGTTCCACCCAACCATAGGCCAGCTTGCTCATTGATCTCTCAGCAATGCTACCACCCCCGAGCTGGGCATGATTCCTCCCGAATAAGGGTAAGTTGCAGGTTTGCACATGGCGAAGGGGGCACAAAACAGCCAAACCAACACTGCTGGGTTTATCAGGCCATCAACAGATCGACCAAGCCAGCACAGTCCAATGTTCAACCACTGCATACTAGCAGCCAAATAATCCCTTCACTACTCTGAGTAGAAGTAAAACAAATGGGGACAGCCCCAAAGCGCAGATGAACACAGCTCAAGTCCAACGGATAGTACGGAGTTGTTCTTGGCCCTAACGTGGCCAAAACAACTTAGCAACAACACCCCAAACCAGGGAAACAACCGCAGCCCAATCAACCAGTGAATAATGGCAACAATTCACAGCCCGTAGTGAACAGGAAATAACACTCCCAGAATAACCACAGGAGACTCAGCCAACGACTGTGGTGATCAACAACCACAACTCACAATGCTAGCGATGGTAGCTATACACAGTCCCAAACAGCAGGGAAATTTAGATGTGGACCACTGTAGGGAACGACTCAATCCGAATGCATAGCGGCCCTAACGTAATTGGACACCACAGCCATCCGAAAACGTGGGGAAGACAACAACCCCAAAACAAAGACGGTGAGCACGGCTCTCACATGGGAAATCGACCTCAACGGTCTGTGTGTGAGGGAAAAGCTTGCACCCAATAGCAAAATACATGGGAAAAACATACCCGATTTCTGTGTGAGCATTCCAGCCTGCGCGTGAGGGGAAACAGCCTCACCTCTGCGCGTGAATCAACAGGCCATCGGGAGAATGAACAGACCTCTGCGTGAGGAGATGAACAGATAGTGAGAATGGCATCATGGGGAAGATGGAGGAATTGCTTGCCTCTTTACCCACATTTTCTCCAGCAATAAATGCCCTCAACCACTCAGCCATAACTCCTCAACCACCAGCTAAAGTATTAAAGAGGTTGACAAGGTTGGATGAGACAAGGAAAAGTGACCAATCAAACAAAGGTGGCAAAACATGGGTTTCCCCCCCATAACCAAGGTTTGACATCCCCCACCCCTTATCCTTCGGAACCATGCCCTTTTCATTCAACGTTGTACTGCCGTAGCTGGTTGTGGTTTTAGTTTTAATTGATATGTGTGTTTACATAATGCCAAATTATAATGTGCCAAATGGCACAATAAACCATCGGCAAATATCCCCGTTGCCGAGATACACACACAACCAAATCGATGGTGGGGCTTTTGCTTTGAGCTCCTCACCACGATCAATTACAATATATACATCATGCAAATGGGGTCAAAACCGGGGACATTACAGGTAAGCTATGCACAAGATGGCTAGGCCCATACCTAGTAGATAGAGTATTTGATAATGGTACATTCTGTCTGGTAACTATTGATGAGAACCATGCACCATTATTTGCTAATGGTCACAGGCTGTGACTATACCATAAGCCCATTTCAAAGGATGCATTCACCTCACAGATTGTAGTTGATCCAGACTACCAACTAGCACAATGGCAAGAATTTTTCTCTACCCCTGTCAATCCTTAGTTAATCGTTGTAAATATCATATTAATTTTTGTACATAAATAAATTGTTTGTTTTTATTTGCTATTATTATCTTTTTCTTTTGCACTTGATCCATTTTTGTATGAATGTGCAAGAAAGAGCCTAAAGAGTGGTGGCCATCATCAGGCCTAGTGACCAATGTCGTTCTTTTGTAACTTCTTGCACCAGAAGAAAATTCCTTGAATAAATCTGTTGCAGCTGCAACACGTTCTTTTACCCCATTATAACAGCTGCAACACCGTAAAAATTCCACCCTTACCCCATTTTGCATAGCTGCAACCCCGTTAAAGTCCTGCCCTTATTTCATTCCATGCAGCTGCAACACCGTTTTTACTTTTGTTCATTTTCATCTTTTTATGGTAGCTACAACACTGTCAACTCCCGTTAACCTAACGCCTTTCTCATCTTTTCCAGTAGCTGCAACACCGTTTTAATTTTTTCCATTTTCATCTTTTTCTAGCAGCTGCAACTCCGTCAACCTAATTCCTTTTTCATCTTTTTCGGCAGCTACAACACCTTTTTCCGGCAGCTACGACACCTTTTTCCAGTAGCTGCGACACCTTTTTCAACAGCTGCGACACCTTTTCTAGTGGCTGCAACTCCATTACATTTGCCTTATTTTTCTATAATCCAAGGCCGCGACTGTGCTAAATTGTCTGATTTCTTTATGACCTGCAGCTATGACTCCTTTGTTATTGGAAGAACACTTTGCAACCGTGCTTAGCAACTTCTCCAGATATGGCTCTGATTTCTTATGCCGACAATTCGATTTATACTTTAGCACTCATCATGTTTCTGACCAATTTGACATGATGGTTTTTGGTTCGTCGGTGGAAAAGGTCATTACAACATCCCTGTAATAATGATTACATTTAATGACTGCACCTCACACGTTCTACTATTCTCCAAAGGACATCATCCATCGCGCATTTTCAAAGGTATGGCTTTGATTAATTACTTGATTAAGTATTAACGGGATCTGACAATATTAATCATACCTTCCTTTCTATGCCCATTATTACATCGTTATCTCTCCACTCATGCGAATAAAACTTAATGACTAATTATGTTACCTGATAACTGCCACCTTTCTTAATTTGGGATAAATTCCAAATAATCCGATGCGCTGAAACTTTCCGAATTTACCCAACTCCACTCTCAGCTGTTCATGCATACTCTCTGCTCTAACCTCCATTGTCAGAATCTATAATTTGTTGGACAACAACATAACTCTGAAGGCATACAAACATGGGTATTCTAGCTCGGTATGAAACTCCAAACATGTGAGAACTCAGACGAAATGCTGAAGTTTTCACTATCTTTCAAGCTGCGGGTTGGACTGAATTCTTCCAATGCCTGAATGGATTTCACCGTGAAACAACTTTACAGTTCACCTTGGATCTTACAAAAACCCACTCAAAGGTTTGGGGATTGTGTACTGAAGTCTTTGAAGCCATAGTGGTTGAGGTCACTAGTCTTCCCCAGGTGGGCAGAGCTTGGTTTGGACAAAGAACCCCTAATCCTGTAGTAGTACAGGATTTTTTGAGGGAAGGGGAGCACATTCAATCGTCATGAAGGGGGATAGCATTACATTCATTGCCACACCCATGGAATCAAGTAGAAATTTTTCTCAAGAAGTATATCACCTGTGAAGGTAGGTATCAAATGGTCTATCACTCTGAATTTCCTTTATTATCTCATCTCCTTCATAGGGCTTTGCTAAACATTTCATTTTATTTATTCAATGATTTACATCATATGGTGGGGTTTGTCCGAGATTTCAAGAATCCACTCTCTTCACTTACCCACCATGGCCTCATTAAATTGATAATCTTACAGACCCTTTCTCAACAAAACCAAACCTGGGAGCAATTTACAGCTTAAGTTCAGGAACCTGTTCTTCTTCCCGGTGTTGCAATGGAAGAGGAAATGGAATTACGAGTACTCATGGAGCCTGTTCAAAATCAAGAAGAGCCGGTTAATCCACAATTGGGAGGAAATGTAGAGCAACAGGAGGTTCGGAGTCCCTCCAATTTAGTTGGTGGGGGAGATGAGACTGGATCAGAGGATTAGTAAGGAGAACAAGCAGAACAATTGGGAGAGGATGTACAAGAAAATCCTGTGGAAGGACAAAATATTGGGGCAGCTCTGACAGTAGAGATTGAAACTGGAGCAGCATTAGATGCTGCGACAGTTGAAACTGAAGATGTTAGAGCTATGATAATAGAAGAAAACACTGAGGTGGTGACCATTGAATCTTCCCCTGAATGGGGAGGAGCCCTGATTGAGGAATAATATCCTGAAGAACAAGAAAAGTTTGGAACTAGGGATATCCCTTCCACTTCAGCTGTGAATTTAGAAAATCTAGCACCATGGGGAAAAAGGAGGAGATCAAAAGATGAAATAAAGGCATCACCACTAATAAGACAAAAAAGAACCAGGCCAGCCACAGCAGCAGAAGCAGCAAGGGAAATATGGGCAACCTTAGAAGCACAAATTAAGTTCCCCATTCTTAGACCCAAAGGAATTGATACCCCACAGGAACTAGTCATAGAAGAACCACAAATTGAAGGACTTCTATTTGAAAATGGGCTATTAAAAGAGGAAGTACAAGCACTCTGAAAGGAATTAGAAAATTGGAAGGAAGCGTGCAAAAAACAAAGTGAAAGGAAGCTGCACACATTGGTTGAGGCTGCAGACCAACTGGAAGGATCAATTCTTGCTGAGGCTGGAAATGAGGAAGAAAGAGTGGTCTATCTTGTGTGTGGAGAAATATTTGATGAGTCAAGTTACAAGGTCATAGTTTGTGCCTTTGCAACACAACAGTCTACACCTACAGCTGTGGAAGAATAGGGACAACCTAATTGGAAAGATGGTGAGACTCCCCAAGAGAAACTCCAGGAAAAGGAAGTTGCAGATGAGCAGGATGCTGTCACACAAGAACCAACATATTTGAATATTCCTATTGAAATTACCACCAGATTCGGGACAGAGGAACCAAAGGATGAGGTTATTCCTGATTTTGTTGAGGAAGATTGCACTGTGACCCTTGAACCCTCTCATGACACAGAAATAATAGAAATGGAACCATAGCAGTTGAATAATGATGAGGTCGAACAGGATGCTGACACACAAGAACCAACATCCTTGAATGTTCTTGTTCAAGTGGCCATCCAAATGAGGGAAGAAGAACTAGGGATTGAAGACATTTTGGACTTCAATGAAGAAATTTGCACTATGACTCCTGAATTGTCTCATGACACCGAGATATTAGAAACAGAATCACAAAAACATGGAGATGAAGAAGTAAACCAAGATGTTGCTACACAAGAACCAACATCCTTGGAAATTTTAGTAGAGACTCTTGGGATGCAACAAGAAGCCAACCCCAAATTGGATATCATTCTTGATGTGAATTTAGGTGAGGATGAACAAGCTCAATCACAATTTTCAGGTGATACTGAAATCCTTGAGGAATAGCTTCATATTGAAGAAGACATACAATCCCAACAGCATGAGGAAAAAGAAGAACAGGGTGTTGTCACACAAGAACCAGCAACCTTACATTCCCTTGTTGAACTCGCAGCTGATAATCAGGTAGATAAGAAAATTAAAATTCAGGAGGAAGTTGTCCCATAAGAACCAACATCCTCACAATTAGCTACCGAAGTTTCCACAGGAGAACCCGAGAAAAAGGATGTTGTTACACAAGAACCAACATCTCCAGAAGTTGTTTCAGGAATACCGGTGGTTGAAGTTGTTGTGGAATGAATTTCAGGAAGGGATGTTATTACACAAGAACCAACACCCCCAAAAGTAACTTCAGAAGTGTAGAATGTCCAATCTGGCACATCAAGTGATAAGGTGTGGGCCGAACTCCCTAAAATTTTTATTAATTTTATTAATTTTAATTCTGATAGGGAGGAACATCCTGAAGAAGAAGAGATACTGAAGCTTACAGAAGAACTCTCAATCCTGAGAATGGAAGTAAGGAAGTGGAGGATTCAGGTGGAAAGATACCAAGAAGGGATGGTTTCCCTTGCTAAACATAAAAAGACCATCAGGGGACTCGAGGAAAATGGGCAAAAGAAATCATGACCCAGAAAATATGTGAGGAGGAACTACAGAAGGAGCTGAAAAAGTTCCAGTCTATGCAGGAGAAAAAAGACTAGATGTATGCTCTTTCTCAGGAATTATTGTGCACCAGGGTACCCTCCTCCTCTTACCCTGTCTTTTTATTTGAACAATTTATTTGGTTTAAATTAAGGGATTTGAAAGAAGGGAGATCATATGAAATAGAAACCTCAATGAAATTATTGGAGACATTTCTGAGAAGTAATTTTGAGGACCAGAATTTGTTGTGTGAGCTGTAATTGTATGAGATGGTTTGTCCTTTGGACCTCCATTCGAATCCTGTTACTTTTTAAGGCGATGTTCAGCTGAGGGCTTTTGCCTCTTTTTTGAGCAATCATGTTCAGTGGGAAAGGTATTTCCAAATTTTTTCTCACAATGAATCCCACTCTAATCTGTGGATCCAAAGTGAACCTCAAAATCCTCGTCTTCTCCTTGCTTGACATTAGAGTCTACTCTCATGCCCCGTCCAAACTCGACATATAATGGAACTACATGAAGGGGTTATTTCTACTTGTACCAGCCAGATTTCCATACATCAACAAACAACTTTGGAAGGTAGTAAGCACAGATGGCAGGTTTCCTCTCCAACCCTCAAAAATAGGGACCCCTACTGTTATATAAATTTTGAACAAGCACTTTCCAGGATTGAGGGTTTTGTTGGATGCATAAGAGAATGCGGGGTTAATTGGCTGGGACTAAAATTTAAATTTCCTCTCATCTAGTGGCCAACAAAACCGTACAGGGAGAATTTCTCATTAACCAGGGCAGAAGAGTAGAAATGTTGGAGATATTGGGTTGTCCATAAGGGGTTTATAGAAAAAGAAGGAACATCTGAATTCCCCTACAATTTTTCTTCTCTCCATGAACAAAGCATAGTTCAAGATTTAGATTTAGAATAATGGAGGTTGTTGCACGAGGACATGCAACATGACAGTTGGGGGGAGATGTTGGGCCCAAAAATGGCCCCTTTTTTACCATCCTTATCCACCTCTTTTTTCCTTATCCTACCCTATTGTGCATGCTAAATAGATGTTTTTCCCTCACTCTACCCCTCAACTCACATGTGTATGGTTAATCATTGTCTTATTTTATTAATTCTTAGGATTATGGTAATCAAGGCTCTATATCTTAAGATATGCTAACATATGATGGTTTATAAAGGTATTTTGAGATAAAGAGAATGCAGGTATAGCGGGATGAACATGCTAAGGGAAGGATGGACATTCGTTGCTAAAGCTAATCGCCTTCCACCCCACCATTTCCCAAAGAACGCAGCCCCAGTGTATCAGTCCATGCGACTTGTACAAGGGTAGCTGCAACAGATTACGTCAGATTTGGGGGAGACAGTGTGCCGCTGCTCAAAAGTAGCTGTGATCTGCGGGATACCTGCTCAATCAATTAGGATCATTATTTCTGGGTCAATTAACAACTTCCCTATATTTTCTACTCTCATCCTGCCATGACTGTAATAGTTATTGTAATTGAGGCAGCCTGAAGATCAGAGATCTTCATGGCTGCCCAATAATAGGGACAGGATGTTATGATTGAAATTGTATAAATATGGGGAGCTATTCTGAGCCAGGGGTTGAACCCTTAACCAATTTATTGTATTAACTGTGACTGAGGTTGCATGATTTATTTTCCCTTTTTAATACAAGGAGTTACTTCAGATCTCAGTGTTTTAATGTGTGTTACTTTCAGCATCTCTATGTGAAGGTTGGGCCCGCCTTCCCATAGGGATTGCTGAGTTAAATTAGGAAATTATAATTATTATGTCATGTCATGTTGTGATAATTTCATTTGCTCATAGTAAGCTGCAACAGTTGTTGATTTACAGTGTGTTATGGGGAGCTATTCCAAGCCGAGGGTTGAACCCTTAACCAATTTATTGTATTAGCTATGACTGAGGTTGCATGATTTATTTTCCCTTTTTAATGCAAGGAGTTACTTCAGATCTCAGTGTTTTAACGTGCATTACTTCTAGCATCTCTGTGTGAAGGCTGGTCCCACCTTCCCATAGGGATTGCTGAGTTAAATTAGGAAATTATAATTATTATGTAGTGTGATGTTGTGATAATTTCATTTTCTCATAGTAAGCTGCAACAATTGTTGATTTACACTGTGTTATTAATTGCATCTCTTGGAAAGATGCAGTGGTATGGTGTGACAGTCGAAAGTATAAGTAATTGTTCCTTATGCAACTGCATGGTAGCTGTAACAGCCTTGTTCATCCCTAGATATTCCAATTGTTGTTTCTATAGATTTTTGCAATTTGTTCCTTTGCTTTTGTAGTTGCAGAAATTCATTCCTATACTTTGAATTTCTAAAATAGCTGAACTCAATTCATGTTTTCTAGATTTCTGGAATAATTAGATCAAGAGAGTTGGGTGAATCATTAGATGTTTTGGTAAACAGGATTTCATTTTCTGCAAAAGTAATCTAGATGTGATTTCTCGAATCTTTCAATTCTAGATCAAGAATAGTAAAAGGTAATTGCAATTATATCTTTTAAAAAAGTAAATTAGATTAAGTGGATCCTTGGGCTGAGAGTAGTTGAGCAGAGAATAGGATTGTTTACTTACATCAACTCAGTGTTTAAGCATATATAATGCATGTTATCCTTGAAATAAAAGACTTCCCTAGGTTGATAATAAATATTGAACATTCCGTATGTTAGCTGTAATTAACTTGCATATCAAATGCCCAACACCTACTAACTTCATTTCCATGAGTTAGCAGTGCGGTGGGATTTGCATCCGCCACAAAGTGGGAGAACTCATAGGATTTTGCATGATGGTTTGCAATGACTTTAGCAATGAGCTTCCTGGATGCAAGTTTTGTTATCTCGACATCATTAGGGCTGACAGATACTCTGTTAGGCACTCCTGTATGTGTCATCTAATAGACACTAAGGAGATTTGATGCCAGAGATAGTACATACAAAACATTTGAAAAATAGCAATTCTCAAGATCAACCCTACCTTTTCCTTCTGAAATGATGGTGGAGTCATCTCCCATGTGGATGGGGATGGATTTGCCAGTCTCCAAGAATGAAAAGGAGTCTCTTTCAGCCATCACGTGGTTCAAATCTCTAGAATCAATCAAGAGTGCTTTGTACTTTGAAGTGCTTGCCATGAGGGCATGACCTTTTTCATGCTGTGGTTCCCGATCTTGCTGATCTCTCGTCCAAAATATTTCTGGAAGATTGATGTGATTTCTCTCAAGGAGAGAGGTAGCTTCATCAAGATTCTTTTTCATGCAGGCATGTTCAGGGTGGAAGCCCTTCCCGCAGTATGAACACTTGACTTTTTCTTTTCCATGATGCCCTTTCCCTTTGTTCTTCTTTGAGCTGGAAGACTCATCATGCTACTGGTTTTCAACTTTAGGTTTAGGAGCTTCAAATTTAGTTTTTGGGTTCTTCTGCTGCTTTCCTTTACCCTTCAAATCTTTGGGCCCCGAGACATGGAGGGCTTGATCATGGGAGGATCTAATGATCCCCATCTAGACAAGCTTATCATGTTCACTTGTTAGGGACTCAATGAAGGCATTGAGTGTAGGAATCTTCCATCCAGGGGTTGTGAGATTCCCCGCACGGAATGTAGAGATAAAAACTGAATAATCAGCTCCAAGTTTGGAGATTATGGCGAGGATGAGCTTATCATCCTCCTTATCCACTTTGCATTGCTTCAACAGTAAGACAATGTGCTTGAACTTTGTGAAAAAGTCATTCAAGGTCTCGAAATTGGAAGGCTGGAGAGACATCAATTCATTTTCGAGCTGGTAAACTCTCAAATCATACTGATTTCCATACATGGCCTCCAATTTGCCCCAAATTTCCTTTGAAATCTTCAATCTTGAAAGATGGAAAAGAAGATCCCAGGAAACAGAGAGGCACAAGAATCTGAATGCTTCATCCTTCTTGTTCAAGAATCTAGACTTGTCTATTGTAGAACCGGACTCTTCTTCAGTGTCCATGGTGACCCTATAGATTCCTCTAGAGCGTAGCTGGATATCCATATCTCCTTTCCATGAGTGGAAATTGAACGGAGTCAAAATATCTACGGAAGAAGAAATATGAATCCGCTGGAGCAAATGCTTTCACCTATCAAAAACCTGAAAATCACAACAAAAGGGGCAATGTAAGGCCAGACAGCCTGCACATTTTAGGCTTTCATCACACCCATCATAGTCAATCAAGAAAGCTTGATCAATAAGTTCTTTACTTGGGGTATTAAGTGGTAAGCCTTGCCTTCTGGTGCATTGCTGGATTTTTGAGCTATTGCTCAATTTTCATGCAAGATCTGTCAAAAACTTTGTTTTTGAGAGATCCGAGCTTCATCCCGATGTGAGCTCTGATACCATATTAATTTGTCACAATAATCTAGGGACTAAACACAAGTGTCATCAAATATTAATATCAATAAGTCATGAAAATGGTGTAATTGTGCTACAAAATGAGTAGTCGCTCTATATATTCACACAATGAATGAGTAATACAATACAAGATCATGCTGCAAGCATGAATGACAAAGCAATTTGAATTCCAAAGAAGGTCATTCAAATTGAATGAGTGAGTTTAGCTTAACTAAATGTAATCCACAGTCAACACTCAAGTTAACCACTGATCAAAACCCTAATTGACTCAATTGAGCCCTAATTGAAGTTGAAGTGCAATAAATGACTGAGTCTAATTGAAAGTAGGTCAGATAGATGTCACAAAAAGACAACCAACAAGTGGTAGTGCATCAATGACTCCAATGAACCTCGATGAGGTTAACTGAAGTGTAACTGAACATCAGAAGTGGTTGGAGGCGCCTCTGTTGACTCTAGTTCATTAAATAATAAATAAATAATCAATTTAATGAAGGAGGGCACCTTCACTGCTTTGTTTAACTGATTGTAACCATCAGTTAGTAATATGGGGCATTAATGACACTCAAATCACCCCTGGAGTGCTCTAGTTAGCCTCCCTAAATGTAGGAGAAGGCTATGTTAGCCTCCTTGAATGAAGGTAGGCATGGGTGTGATCTAGCTGATGTCATCTAGTGCTCCTCTGATGTCAATTAAGTAAATTAAGTCAATTAAGTTGGGAAGATTCAAAGTAGATATGAAAGGGATCATATGTGTTTCCATTTGGTTCCATGGTCCCTGATAGGATTGATTCATATAGGGTTGATTGTTGTAAATACTGTGGCCTTGGCCAGTCAGATAGTAACCTCCTCCTACTTGACCCATATAAGGATACGTGGGGATATTATAATTAGGAACACCTTGAGACTAGGGTGCTACATAACCATAGTTATAAGATTGATAAAAGGGTTTTCCCCTAGGCATATAAGTAGGTACATAACCTCTCGACACATCAAGACCAACAAATCAAGGAACACCATGGCTAGAGGCAGTACTCTGTCCTAAAGGACCATGCAGGTTGTAAGGAGAGTGTGTCATAAGAAACACATTCGAAGGAATAGGTGCAGAAGAAAATGGAACATATGATAGAATATATGATGTACCTACAATGTTCACACATATAGGGTCACCTACGAGCGAAGGGATCCCAGTATTATTCCTGGATTTGGGTTATGGAAATCCTCCAAAAAAGAGTGCAGAAGGTGCAATATGAACACTACCAAACTGATCAGCATTGAAAGGGATGGTAGTTCTCCCAGGAACACCACTAGGACCAACACCAAGATCGATGGAATATGATGGAAAACTATTAGTTATATCTTGCATGGCAAATATAAAAGGCCCAGTGCTAGAGGGAATATGGTGAGTCTCACCACTCGGCCAATGTGAGGAATACCTCCCATAAACAACTGCAAAATATGACAAATGGGGCTGTGAATTGAAAGAAGTGCCTCCCCCCATGGGGTTTGGTTCCAACTAGAGTCTCAGGTATGTTGAATGTCACATTCCCCATTCTAGAGGATGGAGAAGGAGGGACCTCCACCGTCTCAGATTTATGACTCATGATGAGACCGATGTAGGGATCAAGGTGTGTATGAATATGCCTAGAACCTCTAGTCCTCTTTCAAGGAGTAGTATATCCACAATACAAAATACCTTCTACACGATGAGAATGGTGAGGTGTTGGACCTCACTCCACGATGAATCCCAAAAAACAAAGAGCAATCTAGCTCACAAAGAGCACACTCCTATGAAAATCTAAGCTAAGTGCAAGCAAGCCAATAGGGAGGATAAATAATCTCCCGAATGTAGCAGGTATGATTCACCAAGGAGAGGCCTAAAACTACCATACACTACAAGTGGAGGTGTGTAACCAATTATAGTGGCCCTCAGCTTCAACGCGTAAAGCAACTATGTTGTCTGACCTCTGCCTCGCTAGGACAATCAAAGAATAACCTATGCAAGTACTCCCTCTGATACCTAGGTAAGGAAACTAAGGAAACCCAAATATAACCAATGCTCAGGCAGACACTCACATGAGGGATCTACCTTATGGGAAGGGTAACAAAGCCCGAAGCTCGAAACCACCAAAGGTACCTCAAAATCCCCCATATATGAAAAAGATACTGGAAGTATATCTAGCGTTGCACAGAGAGTGGCTAGGGGCTATCCCCACCACAAACATGTACGCTACCTCATGCTTAAATCCTTGTAAGGGGAGCCTCCTAAGAACACTAATTATACCAAGGATTTCACTCTCTCACCTGGACATACACCTACTTGTTTTTTTATTAGTCTTGGATAAATTTACTCACAAAACCCTATCCCAATACTCTAAAACCTAAGCTTGTTTATGCACCACTATCAAATAAAAAGTGTAATTCATTTTAAATTAAGCGTTTATTTTAAAGGATATGATTACTCACAAAAAATGGTCATGCAACTAGTGATGTTATGACTCAACAAATGAAGTAAATATGCACACCTAAAAAACAATGCCAAGTGCAAGTTGTCTTTAATGATGAAAACAGGGTATGCCACTGCATGAGATGCATAAATTTTCCTTCAAATGTCAATGCAATGTTTCCTATATGAAATCCTAACTACTATACAACCAAGTAAAACCTAATGCAAGCACTAATTCCATGCAAATGCATCATGCATAAACATGCCAAAACAAAATATTTTTATATTTTTGTAATAAATGATATGTAAATGCAGTAAAAGAAAGAATCTGCAACTCCCAGAGCCTACAACAAGTATCAGACACAATCCAAGAAAGACACTAGGATAAAAAGGTCTAATGCACTAACACCAAAACAAAAAGAAGAAAGATGACAAGAATAACTTTTACCTAAAAAGAAAAGCAAAAAGGTCTCTAGGGTAGTAAACAGACATCAAAGGAATCTAACAAGACTCAAGAACAATCAAAACCCACCCAGCATCTCTCAAACATCAAAGTCACACTCAAAAGAGAGGCATATGCAACTGTTTGCAATAAAACTGCATGTATACACAATTGTTTAAGGAAAACCCGTGTGTATACGTGACTGATACAACTATGAACCACGTACAACAAGAGAATGGGGGTAAAATGATAGGCTAAGACTCAAATTACTTAAACAAGACACCAATGGGATAGCATACTTCTAAACCTGACACAGAAACACAGAGAAACAGAGAGCAATTCAAGCACATTGTGCAGCCAAACCCCAAAGAAAAACAAGGAACCTCCCCAATGGAGTCTCTAATTCTGTTACGGAGGGAAACTTCCTATGGCTTGGGGTAGACCACAATAGAGTGAATGACATAAGAAATCAATCTACTTCAATATGAAAGAGATATAAATGCCACTAACACTAAGGTATACATGACATACCTTATTTCGGGCAGTTGTAGTAGATCCCCGTTGAGCTTTTAAATCACGCTTGTACCTAAAATTCATCATCAACAACAACTAACAAATAAAACATGATATATGTTAAGTGTTAGGCCTACTCTAACATATATAAATCCAACATGTATAATCAAATACAAGTACATCCATGGATAAGAATATTCATAGTCATACACATGTAATGGACGAGAATATATATTTCTATTAATAATAAATAGAGATAACAGTGAGAAAATATGTCAAAAGATCGTCGAAAGTGAGAAACCAAGTCCTCCACCTGGGCCTCTACCACTTAAATCATCCATCTCAATGTCAAGCTCACAAAACAATGGAAAACTTGGGAAGAGAAGCAATGTGGGATCAAAAGGACAAAGGGATGCAGACTCAAGCATAGATGAATGAGGTAACAATGAACTATAGTTTCCTTGCTCTCAAATTTTCTCCTCCTTTAATGCATCCAACAGGCTCAATATACAGCCCTTCAATAGGCAATGAAGGGTCGAGTTGGAGCATTTCCATATGCGCCTAAAAACTAATGAGAACTTAAAAACTAATTATAGATTATGAAAAGTAAGAAGAAATTACAAAACACAGCCACTCAATTTACTATAAAGATTTGAGAATCCCCCAAAAAAATACACCACCAAAAAAGAGAGTATATAGTAGGTTGAGTATGATGGAAATAAAATAATTTTAATTTTTATGGCTATCCTCTTTGGGCTCTAGGTCTCACAAAGTATTCTCCGAAAAAAAGACTAAAGATTTCAAAAGTTCTTAAAACAAGAACTAGTTGTTCAAATACAAACCCCTTGTTTTATATTGCTCAAAAGCATATACTTAAAATTTGAAGAAGAAGATAAGTTAGATGCATCACTAGAATTCAATGCTTTTACTAAAAAGAATAATAAATACTTTGCATTGCAACACACATTCCTAATTTTGAAGCAACACATAAGTTAGATCTGTCACTTGCATTCAATCAATTTACAAAAGAGAATAATAAAGAAGTTGCAACACTCGTACTTAATATTTGAAGAAGAAAATAAGCTATATGCATCACTAACATTCAATGCCTTTACAAAATAGAATAATAAAGAAGTTACCCTCTTAAAAAGATGCAATTCTAGCAAAATTGAGAGTATAGTGATTACTCTCATAAAATTATGAAATAAATGAATACATACAAAAAAATTTACATTGTCATTCCAAGATCACTTGGCCTACTCTATTATAAAAAAATGTAAATATGGAAGAACCTCTATGCTTTGCAAACAAAGAGAAATTAACAACCAAAACATGGATGATACATTGTCAAAAATACTAAGAAATTAAAAAACAAAACCACTAAATTTACGATGAAGAATTAAGTATCCCAAAACCTATAGAATTACATCAAAAATCTTTTAGAACATGCACAAAAAAACATATACAATAAGTTGAATATGGTAGAAATAAAAAACAACAAAACTATAATTGTAATTTTTCAAAATTCGAAAGTCCATAAATCATAGGTGTTTTTCTCTCATCATATTTAAAAATATTCTATTTTATTTTTATTATATAAGAATAAAATGTTTTAAAACATCAAAATGAAAATATATATATAATTAATGTTTTAAAACATGGAAAAATATGTTTTAAAAAATCAAAATGGAAAAAAAAATTATTTATATATATAAACATTTTTTCATTTTGATATTTTAAAACATTTTACTCTTTCTTTTATATATATATAGAAGGTTGAATATACTAGTAGTAATTCTAAAATTATTTAAATTTTCCAGTCTTCTTTTAAACATAACTTTAAAAGAATAACAGGGAGGCAGACAAGGCCTGGCATTGGAAGGAGGGTCTACTATTGATGTTGGGTTCGTTATTGATAAGACTCGTGAGTATTATCATAGACCCTTTATTGAAGGGGTTGCACAACTGTGACACTTTTTTGGACTTTGTTTTTTTTTTTCGGTGGATGCTTTATACTTACAGTTTGCAACCATGGACATACAAATGATCTTTGGCACTGATGGTTTTATTTTTCTGATATGCTAAAAATATTTTGAACAGTTTTATGATTACAGTGGAAGCATATCTCATGCTTCTGAATTTACATGTAAACATATCAGGTTTTTTTTATTGTGAAACTTTGTTTTGGCAACACTTCCCTCTTTATTTGTTTGGACCTATATGGTTTACTGAATAAACAATGTTGTGTATCTACAAAATGTAATTTTCTTCTCCAAAGATGAAATGAAATTATGCTTTTTTTTCCAAGGAAAAAAAAACATAACTTATATAAATAACCATAATTAACCTTACTATTATCAACTCCATTTTAAAGAGTTAAAAACACTCATCAACATAAAATATCTCCAATTTAAACATAAAAAAAACTTAACAATACAAAATATCCAACTTATCAATATAACTATCCATTGGAATACAAAGCTTTAACCAATAAAAATAAAGTATAATGACATTTACTTTAGACAGTCCACCAAATAGGAGTAAAGTATAATGACATAAAAGTCCAAATACATCAACCAAATAGAGTAAAGTATAATGACATTTACTCTAAGATTCAACCCAGTCCCGAGTGAAATATAATGACATAAAACTCCAAAGACTCCAACCAATAAAAGTAAAGTACACTGACATTTACTCCAAAAACTCCACCAAATAAGAGTTAAGTATAATAACATAAAATAAAAACATATATGAAAGAAACTGTTTTCGAGTTTGACAAAATTCTAAGAAATACCACACACTACTTAAAATTCATATAATCTGAAAGATGCCTTCAATATTTATGTCTCCACTAATATCACTTCCATGCTAACCGCTGTCATTGTTCCACAATTGCATACCGTTTACGATTCAGGAGCTGTAAAAAAATATAATCGAACTCAATT
>LPNX010033090.1:65618-158777 GCA_001517045.1 Pseudotsuga menziesii
CCAATTTGCAAGTGCTGCGGTGAAGAGATTGATTCGTGCATTGACATCTAAGAGCCCTAAATATGGACCACAAAGGGACCTTAAACATGCTAAAGGGTTTTGACAAAAACACTAACACATCGAAATATGTAAGGTCACCTTACCATATACTAGCGCTAGGTTTTTAACATAAACATCATATGAAGATTATGTAAAAGGATTTGATGTTGCTAGAACTATGGTGATGTGGTTAATATTTTGTATTAAGTGGAGGTTGGTGAAATCTTTAAAGGCGACCAAGTGAAGGGTACTATTTTGCTTTCCATCTCGATGAGGGTTTTACCCAAAATTAAGCCTTAGGGTTTTTGGCACTTTTGACTTTGTTTTGCATTGTGGGTTTGCGGGAGAGCTTAAGGCTCTCGGCCCCTTCATCGTTAGACTCTACTACTGCATTGTTCGCCTTTGGGTTCACCAAGACAATGGTGCTGGATCATTTCAAAATATTTTTTCATAACAAACAAGTTGTTACAGGTCTAATTCGTAACCCTTTTTCCCCACAGTCGCATCTTAACTACTGTAATTTATTTCTTTATCATATATTTGAAAACTAGTTTTAATTCTTAACTTGTTGTTGGAAGGTAAACTTGTTGGTTCGTTCCATGTCAATGTTGGGTGTGCAGAGCTTGGGGTTTTAATAGCGTTCAGGGCTCTAGTAAGACCTATGAGCCTCAAACCTTGGGTCTTTGGTGAAGTGAACCACGTTCCTCCTACTTGGTCTGGCTTTGTTGGGAGTCCATACAAAAAATATTTGATATTATGGTAATTTTTCTACAGTTTTGCCACTATGACATTTAAAGATGGAAACACTGGTTCTGAAGCGTGCGGTTAGATGAGATGGTTTTTGCTTTACAATAAGTTATCTTTATAGACCATCAGTCTGGGGAAATGTTAAGATGTAGTTCCAATGTGTAAATATGTTGTGGGTTTTTTATAATGTGAGATCTTACAGTATTTGTGTTTCTTTTAAACAATTGAAAGTTTAATGTAACAATTTTTTGCCAGAGTTTAAGGTATGCATGACTCTTTTGTCTGTCCTATGCAATTTTCAGATTGCTTTCTACCTGTTTCAC
The DNA here is from genome assembly GCA_001517045.1 of Pseudotsuga menziesii. Classification (NCBI taxonomy): domain Eukaryota; kingdom Viridiplantae; phylum Streptophyta; class Pinopsida; order Pinales; family Pinaceae; genus Pseudotsuga; species Pseudotsuga menziesii. The sequence continues at coordinate 66,728 of LPNX010033090.1, forward strand.
TATTACTTCCAGTTCTTTTTACAGGTGACGCCCTAACATCAATATGTCAACCAGATTACTCCATGAAATGGGAGTATTACATTTCCTACCATACAGTATTTCAAAAGGACTAAGTTTAGCTAAATCTTGATAGTGATTGTTATACGCAAACTCGAGTAAGTGAAAATAATCTTCCCATTTTTTTGGATGATCTCTAACATACATACGTAACATATCCTATAAAACTTGATTTACTCTTTATGTTTTTCCATCCGTTTGTGGATGATAAGCAGTACTGAAATGTGACTGAAATTTAGTTTAGTATCTAGTCCTTTAAAAAATGACTTTCCAAAATTACTAGGAAACTTAGGATCTCTATCATAAATTATTACCTTAAGAATTGCATGCAAACAAAATATTTCCGTCATAAAAATATCAATAATATTAGCATATTTATAAGTAGTTTTAACAGGTATAAAATGAGCTTCCTTTCTAAGTTTGTCTACCACTACCATTACATAAACATTTTTCTTTTGATTTTTAGGCAGTCATGTTATGAAATCAAGGCTGATTATTTTCCATTTCCAATCTGGGATTGGAAACTGTTGCAAAAGACCTGTCGAGTGTCGATGCTCAACTTTAACTTGTTGGCATTCTATACACCTAGCTATATATTCAACTACTTCATTTTTCATATTAGGCCAAAGCTAATCTTTCCTTAGCATTGTTATCATCTTTTGATAACCCGGATGTCTTGAATAAGGCCTTTTATGTACTTCATTTAAAATCAACAATTTAATTTCTATTATATTAGATAAATATAGTATTTTTTTATATCATTAAACCTTTTTCATTCAATCTAAAATCCATTTTTACATTTTCAGATTCATTTTATGCTACTTTTTTTCTTAGATTTTGATATTTTTATCCATTTTTACTCCATCTTCGAATTTATCATCCAATTTTGTTTTGGAGCTACTAATGGCGGCTATAAAATTCATTCTTGCATTTCTGCTTAAGGCATCAACCACCTTATTTTCCTTTTCTTTTATATGTTTGATCTTGAAATCGTATTCGCTAAGGAAAGCTAAGCATCTTGTTTTCCTTGTGTTCAGATTTTGTTGATCAAACAAGTATTGCAAGCTTATGTTATCAGACATTAATAAAAATATTCTACCGATTTGATGATGGCGCCACCTTTTTAAAGCATGCATTATGGCTTCCAACTCTAAATCGTAAGTGGCATAATTATTTTCATGTGTTTTTAACTTTCTTGATTCATATTCTATTATGTGACCTTCTTGTGTTAGTACTCCACCCAAACCCTCATTGCATGCATCACCGCACACAACAAAGTCCTTGTTTGGATCCATTATTTTTAAAATAGGTGCAGTAGCTAATAATTCCTTTAACTTATTAAAACTTTCTTCACACGTTAGATCCCATACAAATATTTTTCCCTTTTTTCTGTAAAGATGTTATGGGATTCGCGATCTTCGAGAATCCTTCTATGAATTTTTGGCAATAACCCGTAATCCCCATGAGCGATCATACATCCAATACATATTTAGGAACCTGCCATTCCATTATTGGTTTTATCTTATCAAGATCTACTGATATCCCTTCCTTGGATATCACATGACCTAGGTACTGTATTTTATCTTTAAAGAATTCACATTAACTAAATTTAGAGTATAGGTTATGTTGTCTTAGAACTTGTAATATTATCTTCAAATGTTCATCACGTTCTTCTTTTGTTTTTGAATAAATTAATATGTCATCTATGAATACGACTAAGACATTGCTCATTAAACACATAAAAGTTGTTGGAGCATTCGCTAGCCCAAATGGCATAACTACAAACTCATAACGGTCGTATCGGGTTCTGAATACAGTTTTAAAAGTATCTTATTCTTTAATTTTGACTTGATGATATCCAAATGTCAAGTCTATTTTTGAGAATATCGTTTCTCCGCATATTTGATCGAATGGATCATCTATGCGAGGCAATGGATATATGTTTTTAATTGTCATCTTGTTTAACTGATGGTAATTTCTATACATAAACATAATGTGCCATATTCATTTTTGTTAGAACATTAATCCAACTCATTAGTCCCTAATTACACTACTTAGTCAATTTTATTGCTTTTTAAGCTTTAATACACTATGTGGTGGACTAGGGGGGCTTAGTTGGACAAATGCCTAGTCAAATTGGCAATTTCACACCCACATGAGCATTCTAGATCATTCAACCAGCCACATGTGTGTCCTCATTATTGTTGTTGCACTCTCATTCATTGAATGTGGACAACTAGGTTGACTTGGAGCGCTAGAGTGGGATTTTGGCTTGATTTGGTGCATTAAATATTGCATTGAGACTCTAAACAACCCGGATTTCCACACCCATGCTGTCCAAGGTGTAATCATTGAACCACATCACTTTAGCCACATCCACTCAACAATTTGTGGTTGTTTGGGCTGATTTGGGGCATGATTGGCTCACCTAGGGGAGTTTGATTCCATTTTGGCAACTTTGACTTGTATGCTCACAATTGGATTCCAAAGCCTCACGAAACTCCTATGTTGTATTATATACTTGATAATAACATGTTTCATGGTTAGACAATTCAAAATTATCTTTTTTTTGCTCACATTGTGTGTGTAATTTGCTTCTCAATTGATGGCTTTTGTTAGTTTTTGCACCAAATTTGATTTGTGATATTCACTAATGCTCCTAGATTCTTCTGTGGTTAGAATTGTGCACATAGTATCAGATCCTATTGGATATTTTTGAGTTGCATATCTTTTCAAAGTGATTTGAGCTGCATTTTTAGTGGAGTTCCAGATAAAATTGAGTCAGGTTTTTGCAGAACATTCGGCAATTTCTTCATCATCAACACAGGAATAAATGGAGGCTACCCACATCATGCTAACAACCTTCAATTTCTTTGATTGGAAGGCAGAGATGGTGATTCAGCTAAGAGCCAAAGGGCTTTATAGAGCTACCATGGGCACTGAGGTGGAACCAAATTCTTCTTTTGAGAAAGCCAAGTAATTCAACAAATTGGATGAGGCATTTGGATTGTTGTGTCTGATAATATCAAGAGAGATATTGTTCCACATTTTGACACAAAGAATGGAGAACCGTGCATGCCATCAACCACTGCCTTTCAAATCCCGGTGTCTTTCCGGAATTTGGTTATGCACCAGTGCATGGTGGATGAGGGGGAATCTACGTGCATTATGTCTACCCTAGTCTCGTAGAAACTTAGATCCCCAATTCTGCAACCATCCTCCATAACTCTGCGGGCTTATGATGGCCATCCCACTAAATCCCAAGGAATCCTCCCCCATGTCCCCATAACATTAGTTGGGAATACAGTTTTGATTGACATAGAGGTTGTCAACGGTCAATTAGACTATAACCTTATCCTCAGAAGAAGTGATATGTATGCCATGAGAGTTTTCACATCAACTGTCTTCTGTCTCATGATGTTCCCCCATGAAGGGAATATCGTGATGGTTGATCAACTCACTTATCACAATCTGCAAGGGTTAAGGGCACCCACCAACGTTATCCCTACCATCAACACCATTGAGCCACAAGGGATGACCACACATGCCAATGTTGTCCCTGCAATCAACACCATGGTTGACAACACAACAGCCTCCCCGTTGTTGAATGTGGGCCCTGGGTTGTTTACTGATACCACCATGACGAATCCTTTCCCCTTAGTGTCACCACCACCGACATAAAATGAGAGTGCGGACTTGTGCATGGTGTTACGGAGAGAAATTTCTATGGCTTGGGGTACCACAAAAGACAGCTAGAATCCAGAAATCAATCTTTCCCAATATGCAATAGAAATAAAATGTCTAACACTAAAGGATCGAACCTTGTACCTTATTCCGGACGGTTGAAGTAGATCCCCGTTGAGCTTTCCAATCTTCAGCTTGAATTGATTTAATACTTCCTCAACAACAAGTAAACAATACAAGCATACTATATATCATGGTGTTAGATCTATTCTAGCATATATAATCAATAATATAAAATCATTTGACATATTCCAATGGATACAATATTCAATCAAATACACATTACTAGATAGGAAAAGATATTTCTATTAATATAAATCAGAGATTACAAGTGACAACCTCTGATGGCACGTCTGCGAACCGGAGAAACTGAATCCCCCACTTGGGCCTCCACCACCTCAACCCTCCATCACTCAGATAGCAAGCTCACTAGCAAAAGGCAAGCTTGGGAAGAACACAACAGTGCTCCAAGGGACAAAGGGATGTAGACTCAAGCATAAGTTCTGGAAACAATGGACTATATTTTCGTTACTCTCAATTCTCTCTTATGCTTTCAATGTCTCAAGGGGTTCCTTATATAGCTTTTCAAAGGGATACTGAAAGGTTGAATCTGTGCAATCTCAAGGCATATGGAAGGCCAGGAGTCATATGAGTCAGATCCAAGTCAAGGAACGCTCCAAAAGGATTTGGATTATGCACACATCCTGATGTACACGACTATAGGGGGAATATCCACGTATGTATGCGGTTATCGGGGTAAAAGCCATGTATATCACTTTTCTTATGTTTTTAGGGATGATCAAGGACACATCAAAAGACAAAAAGTAGTCCATAGGGGCTAATGAGTCTGCAGCGAGACAGGGGAAGGCCATACAATGTGTGATTCACCTAGTGTGGTGAAATCCGCTATAACAGATGCCCCCTAATGTATGAGATCAGAGGGGTTATACGATGACCGAAATACATTATAAGTCCATCCCAGAAATGAAGTTATGAAGGTACCCAAATGGAAGACCAGCCATCCAATCAGCATAATACCATATTAATACAACTCTGCATATAACTGTAAATACATATAGCAGTCTCGGATACACAAGAGTACAATGGCCATGAATAGGCATGAAACATGATAAAACATATGTGGTCATCGCCATGTACAATATACATAGATCAGAATCTCCATGATGAATATATACAAAGGACCATGATCTCCACAAAGGCTGAAGATATACAATAGATCAAGATCTCCATAGTGGTTGGAAATGTCTGACATATACTAGAACAAGTCACAAGAGTTGAAATCTCATGAACACTGGCACGATCAAGGAGGTAGCATATAATGGATGCCACCAATCTGGAAGGTCTTCTACACACACCGCTACGAGTACATGTCCTACTATGTGAATAGAGGTGTCGAGGTCGAACATAGTAGTCCATCGTCTGATTACCGGTCATTGATGTATACCGTTAACAGATGCGAGATCACCCACCAATAATGAAAATGGGAATCAAAGTACTAGAGTCCAAACTAACAAGTGTGAATAAATGTGTTGAGGTCAAACACTTGAGAGAATCCATCGATCAGGGGACATTGATGTATTCCCAAAACTTTCGATGGCGAGAGAACCTGCCACTGATGACTGCAAGTCTCAAGGCACTCAAAAATGACTCTAGACTCCAATCCTAGAATAAATGATCTGAAGTCGATGGGATGAAATCCGCTGGAAGGAGGGCATTAGGGCATTCCCCATCATCCAACACGAGTTACTCAGCAAGGCTGTATAATGTGGAAGGACTCGATCATAAGGTGCACGAACCCGTAACTGTACCGGGAATGGCCGACATGCAAAGTCAAGATAACTGAGGAATGGCCGACTCAGGTTTCAACTTCCTTTGAACAAGAGCATAACGACGTATGGTGACTGAATGAAGGCAGCATAGACTCTATATACAAACTGGGACATCTCTGTGACATAAGAGGCATCAATAGAGGCTCCATAGGGACTGGAAGCTTAACCAGTCAGTGGAGATAAACTCAAATAACGAGTACAGCTCCTAAGTCAAACTATAACCCAACCAATGGATGCGATATACAGTGCTCTGTTCGAAGGTGACACGACTCGACAGCTGCCAAAGATAATATCTTTTCTTGTCCGGCTTTTTGGTTTTTTGATTTTTTTTTGTCTTTTTCAGTTATTTGAAAAGCTTGAAAAAAGAATAAACTAGCTTTATAGTTACAAACTAGGAGGAGACGAGTGTCATTAGGGAAAACAAACTAGTTGCAAGCAGTGGAACATACCTATGCTCAATGTAAGGATACATGTGTAGGATATCAACACTCGGGGGGAAATCCCCTCCCGGTAAAAAGGGAATCAAGCTGCGAAGGATATAAAGAAAGGCTATGCATGACTAGACATGAGGCAAGCTTGGGCTATATGGCTGAAACAAAATGTCAGGGGAGCCGGCATAAAGCTCAATAAGATAGGAAAAGCTCATGATAATGCATCCACAACTTGATACAAGGGAGTCCGGGGGATCATGGCCAGCATAAGATCAAGAGGAGTATGAGGCTCTTGCGAAATGTCATGGCAATACTATACAACGGACTCCCACACCTTAAAGGGAGAAACATCGGCATGGGCACCAAATTCAAATAAGGCACTAACTAGGGTACCCATGTAAGGTGTGGCTCTACCACTCATATCATGCCACTTCTATAGTAGCAAGAAGGTTCCGTGACATAATAGAGTGGGTTCGTACCTAAGGATATAGTGACATGGTCATAAGGTCATGCAAAATGCAAATGGTAGTGAACGTAACCTATATGCCAGTGTAGACATTATACCTGAGCTCAGTACGAACGGGTCAATCCAAAGGCTAAAACGGCACTACAAACGGTCTTCTACATCACAAATTATGTCAGAAACAGTCCAAAATGGTTAGAAACGGTCAAAACTATAGGAAAGGGGGTAAAATTTTTCAAATATTTGAAAATTTATCTATAAATAGTAAAAAATAGAAATCATTTGAAACTTTTACCCATTGGAGCTCTGATTTTCAACTGCAAATTCTAGGAGATCCAGCCGACGGAATTCACAACCGTTTCTTCCAGGTATTTACTCATGCTGTCAGCTTGCATTTCAATACAATTTTTACAAGTTTTCATGGTCAAATGAGGTTATAAAGGCCAAATATACATGAGCGCTGCGGCCCATGCAGGTATCGAAGCTTTTTCCACGTATAGGGCTGGCTATATGCGGAAAAGGGGCTAGAAACCGCGTACATACGCGGCTGTTTGCAAAACAGCCGCGTATGACGCCGCGCAAGTGGATTTACAAGAATCTAATGGACATTTGGTCAATTTATCATGCAATATGGTGCTAGAATGGCGATAGCACAAGCATGGTGAAGTAGAGGAAGCAGTAAGGACCGACATAAGGGCTCAACAAGTATTACATGCATGCGGACTCTATAAGTTTTGGTGCCTAGGTGGCTTGAGGGCCAAACCAGGACTAATACAGATGCTGGTAGACTATTGGGATCCAGACTCAGAGTCTTTCCGGATAGACGGTATGTCCCTCACCATTGAGGTGGAGGATATCTACTTTTTCACAGGTCTATCTAGACGAGGGGAGATGGTGAACCTTCGTTCCCGAGGTGGGCCAGGTCATGGGATTACTATCGATGAGTACATAGCTGTATACTGCTACCCAGATACTAAGAAGGTGGGGAGTCAAGTTCCCACAAACGCTATACAGGTGCTGGGCCTAAAGGCCATACTACTGATGCTGGGCAGGATAGCAGGCTTAGCATCACTCCATCAGGCCTCTCGACTACTAATGTTCTATGCGGTGGAGTGTATGAGACCGACCATCTATGACTGGAGCACTTCACTACTGAGCAACATGAAACATCAGCTCAGTGAGTGTAAGGCAGGTAGGATACGGAACTTCTGGTTCAGCAGTATTTTGAGCACGTTTTTCTTCGAGCGTGTTCCAGGATTGAGCCCTAGAGTGGATGTTCCTCTCCACGGGGTTCAAGATCCGGCCCAACGACATTGGGCAGATGCGATGCGCAGACTGGGGGGTGGTAGGGTGGCCAACCCCTATCCAGCTGACTTCTTTCCATGGTGGCGACGATAGATTGTTGCCATAGAAGACTACCCCTATGCAGGGATATATTTTCAGGGGGATCCGGACATGCCATTGCCACCAGGATCAGCATACGGAAACATAGGTAACGAATCTCGACCCTCACTCTTTTTAAAAATTTTGAAGTATTAAATTTTTTTTGTGTTTTCTTGATTATATGGAATCAAAAAGACATGTTTTTGGGTGACAATACATAATGACATCTACCACTCATGTGCAGATGTCGGACCATGATGACCAGAGGGCTTCCCACGTCATAAACAGAGGGGAAGAGGAGACGATATCACCGGTGTGGATGTGGAGCGAACGCTCCAAAAAATCCATACCAACTTCGTGCGACTGACTCATAGGGTTCCCATGGCGCAAGTCAAGGACTTGCCTGAGGCTATGCAGAGACAGGTGGTGGGTGTACCATGCGCATGGGTGCATTTATTCCGGTGGCTAGCTAGAGCCGTAGTGACATATCATGATCACAACCCTCCTCCACCTCCATAGGACTAGACACCTAGGAGTGTATCTATTTTGTACTACCGTGTATATGATGGTGGCTTTCAAAGCCCCAATTTTGTATTATGACACTATGTATTACCACATTTTTTATGTATATAAATTTTTTTATTGTGATCGGTTTATTTACTTACATGTGTAAAAATTGTGTTTATGATTAATTTATGGTGAATGAAACAAATGCCAATCTAACACGTAGTTAGCATATGAGTCAGCAACTTGATTATAATTTCTTGGAATGTGTATATATGTTATATTCTCAAATTTTCGTTCTAACAATCTCACACGTAAGAATCTCCTCAATAACGTCAGATATCTAACATGGTACAAACCATTGAGCTATGACACTACTAACTCTGAATCAAGACGTACCTCAAGAGAGAGAACACCATGTGAAATGGCATCCTGTAGAAGCTCGATAACAGCACTATATTCAGCAACATTGTTGGAAGATGGCCGTAGACATATACCTCCTGAAGACAGTACTTGACCCATAGGAGTATAAATCACCCAAGCAGCTGAGGCTGAGTGTTGAGTGTGACAGCTTGCACCATCCGTGAATCCTATGTAGGTGGAAGATTCCATTGACATCTACCATAAGAAACGGAAACTAATCACAAACCCAATCATGATAAACAAGACCTAACTATGCAAAAAAGATGTACAATAATATACAACAAGCAGCCTTGGCTAAAGATCATGCATATTATTTTTTGAGATAGAGCCCATTTCTAGGCTCCACCAAGGCCGTCCCTTCGTAATCCACTAACTCGTAGGCACCCTTCTCTAATACATGCTTGACCACGTAAGGATCATGCCACATAGGATTGAAATTCCCTACCCCCAAGGGTTCTTTCGATTGATCCCATAAAAGGACCAAGTCTCCCTCACTAAACACTCTTGGATGGACAGACTTATCATATTGGGTGAAGGAAGAATCCAAGGATCTCCCATATGACTTGTGCGAAAAGGCACCAATCTCGTAGACGTCAAGGCACCATCGAAACTAGATCCTATCATGAGGATGGGTGTAGGACAACTAAAGGTTCCCATGAGGGATGGATACATGCCTACACCCACACTCCCAGTTACCATTTGGGAATGTTCAACTTTCGGAACCGAAGCTCCCGAAGATACAGTAACAGGTGGATTCTTGAATGCCATTTGATCAATCGTTACAATCTTCCTGTTATGTGGAAAGTATACAACGCGAAACACGGAAGACGCAACGGCTTGCATACTATACATCCAGTTCCTTCCCAGTAAGAGATTGTAGTCAAGGGGTGCATCAACCACCTCAACCTCTAGCGCAATGGTCTTACCTCCCAAATAGACTTTAAGGGAAGGAAGGATACCGTGCGGCCTAAATGATCTCCCATCAAAATCAGTTAACATGGTCGTAGATTTTGACAACTCAGGAGAACCAAGACACTTCCAACAAGACAAAGACATCACACAAGCAGCAACACCCTCGTCAATCACAGTATGCTTGACGATCATATCAAGACATTCTACATGCACCAAAAGGGACACATAGTAGGGAAAGTGAGGCTGATGTCTTGCGGTTTCAAATTTGATCATTGAGGAAGAATCATCACCATTCACACTAAGAGTGGAAAGAAAAGCCTTCCTTTGCGACGGACAACTCTAAATCACTTCCAATGCCGACATCGCACAAGGAGTATGGCCCAAGTCCTCGACAATTGAATAATTCTGGGTGGCTCGGGAATTTTGGTTATGCCTCGAACGCTTAAGTACCCCCTTAGGAATGCGAGGTGCAGCCTCAGGTTTATCCGCAGGTTTCTCAATGCGCAAAGGGGTTCCTAGTGGATCAGGTTCTTTGCCTGGGTTGGGTTGTGATGAAGTATAATCTTTCGCATGCATCACAACTTTCACGGCACGGACCATATTAATGCACCCATGACCACTAGTTTCAGCTGGATCTTCATCACTAGATTGATCATGGGACTTTGAGTTCATATTCTGGTTATGCGGTAAAGGGTTCGTTAACACAGTTGGGCCCTGTGCTATGAACTTCAAAGCTTCATCCATTCTAGGGCACAAGTAAGTGAGGTGATCTTCCTTGCATAGCTTGCAAGGAAACTTAACCTTACGTTTATTTTGCTTATCCCCCCCAACATTTTTACCGTTCTTGTCATTATTGTTGGCATTCTCATTCTTATTCCCACCCTTTTTATTATTATTGTTTTTACCCTTTTTTCTATTTCGTCCGGGTTGCTGGTTACCCTTCTGGTCGGACAATTGCATAGCAAGTACATTCGCCGTTTGGGCAGGCTGAGATGAATTCGTAGCTTGTCCGAAGGCAAATTGGTTGATTGACAACTGAGAAACTTGTTTCGTAACCAAACCTGCAGGTTTCTTAATTGCACAACCCATAATGCCATCGGCATGTGTTCCAGGTTTGACCTTGGGATCGAAACTAGAACAAGGAGCGTTAGGTATAATCTCATATAACAAACCAGACTGAGCATAGATCAAGTCTAGTTCCTGCACCCTAAATATTGCTTGTTCCTCATTCTGCACTCCGAATGTGGAAACATCTTTTGCTATATATGGAAATAAATATTTGAGGAACCACTCAAGGAGGAACTCCAGCGGTATAAAGGCTTTAATTAATCTCTTTCGTCTACGCCACTCCTGAATATGATCAGAAATATGGGTGGCTTTATCTTGCCAAAATGTCGACAAGAGCTCAGTACCAACATCATAGCGCACTGGTAGCTGGAAGTGATTAAGGAAAGTCATCGCAAGGTCGCCGAACAAAGTAAAGGCACCCCTAGGTAACTCTATATACCATTTCACCGTAGGCCCTGTAAGGGTTCGTTGAAATAGTCTCAAATGGACTGAGTCCTAATGCAATGAATTGGAAGAGCACCATAGGTGGAATGTCGTAACGTGTTCGCTCGAATCCTCTCCTGGTTTTCCTTCGAACTTAGGTATGTCCGAAGGAAGCTTGGTAGGGATAGCCGACCAAGCCGGGTCATGAGCCACAGGATCGTTCGTAAGTCTTGATAAGTCAGGTAGATTGAGTGTCGCAAGGAAAGGGAGCCTAGGATGATGAGGCCTATGGACCTCTCCCTGGTTCATATAGGATTGATTACCACCATGACCTTGGCCATAGTGACCTCCTCCTGTATGACCCGTATAGGGTGGCGTGGAAGTACCATAATGAGGTGGACCTTGACTAGTAGGAGCTACAAAGCCGTAATTAGGAGAGTAAGCAGGTTGTGAATACCCGCCTCCATAAGGTGGAGAAACCTGTCCATACTGTGTCCCATAATAGGGTCCACAGGTCATCGCTTGCGATGCCCCATGAGACACTCCATAGGTAGGGATATACATTTCGGAAGTAGGATTATACATACCAGAAGTAGGGATATATGTCGTGGAAGTAGCAATCTGACCTCTAGAAACGTGAACATAACCTCCCCAAACCACGGGTGGTATGTAGGCTTGAGACACAATTGGTCTAGTAATCATAGTACGGATCTGACTCGTAGCTACGTGCCGACTCGAAGGACCACATGAGTAAGGTGGAGGGTTTACATTTGAAGAACTCGGAAGCAAGGATGAAGGAATCTCTGTAAGAAGATATGTACTAGTGCCTATCGTCACTCGTCTGGAACCTGGTATCCCTATCGAATCACTAACTCTAGACCTAGGAGGTATATAAGATGGAGCTTCCACCACTGGGATGGAAGGTGCAATGTGACTAGTACTCCCAAACCTCTCCGCAAGGTAAGGCATGGGATTTCCCCCAGGCATAGTGCTAGGCTCAAAGTCGGATTCAACATGAAATGTCAAATCGTGCATAGGAAAACCAGTCGTAACATAACTACCGTAGCTAGTGCTAGGAGGGTCAAAGTGAGTCTCGGCATCATCTGACATTCCATACTGGTAACGTGTCAATGGAGAATCTGCCCTAGGGTGAGTAGGTCTATCATGCAAAGATCCTATCTGGGAAATCATAGGACCGAACTCAGCTAGGTCAGGTGAATGATCGTATGTAGGAGTAAGTTCCCCATCGTCAATACGAATGGGAGGAGGTGGCTTAGGAATAGTCTCTGAATGATCCTCCATGGTGTGTGAATCAGTGTGTGACATAGTCCACCTGGACAATATAGATCTCTCTCCCAAAGGAGGAGGAGAAGTGGAAGGCGAAAGTCCTGCTAACCGACGAGAACGGTGCGGAACCGCACCCGACTCCACAATGACTCAACAAATAGCAAAGAATCTCTATTTATGTAAACCCTAGGCCAACTACCGTGCACAGAGCAATCACTAATAAAATATAAATCCAAATGCAAGCAAACAAGGGCTGGATAAGTGAGCTCCCAAATGTGGCCGGTATGTCTCGCCCAGGAGAGGCTTGAGAGGCCCTTGTCACCACAAGCGGAGGTACGTAACCAATTTTTGTGGCCCTCAGCTTCAATGCGTAAAGCGACTATGTTGTCTGACCCCAACCTGGCCGAGACACATGCAGAATAACCTCTACAAATACCCCCTCGATATCCTAGGTAAGGTCACTAAGGTCACCTCAATATAATCAAAGCTCAGGCGGACAGTCGTAGGTGGGATTGACCATATGGGCAGGGTAGTAAAGCCCGAAACTCTCGAAAGAACTCCCAGATATGAATACAATCCTGGCTATATCGCCGGTGCTACACAGTTACCGACCAGGGGTTATCCCAATCAACAACTGCTCACACTGCCTCGTGCTTAACTCCCTTTAGAGAGGAGGATCCTGAGAACACTGGTTATATCAAGGATTTCACACGCTCCTTGGACAGACACCTAGTTGTTGTCGTTTAGTGATCTTGGAGAATTAACTTACTATGAACTATTCCAAGATCCTAAAACCTAAGCTTGTTGGTGCATCCTAGAAAAGAAAAGAGTGTAATTCATTTTAATTAGCGTTGATTTTAGTTGGCTTTATTACTCAAAAATAGGATATGGTCGTGCAACTAATGGTGTTATGACGCAACAAGAAGAAAAATGCACACCTAACAATCAATGCAAATGCATTGTGTCCATGAAAATAGGGTATGTGTACTATGTGTAATGCACAATTTCTTCTTCAAATGCTAAATGCAAATTTCCCTATATGAAGTCCTAACTATTACTCCAAAGCAAATCTAGATCTAGTGCAAGTACAATGCAAAGTGCAAAATGCAATGCATGATGATAAGCAAATGTTTTTGGATTTTTTGAAAATAAAGAGATACATAAAGAAAAATAATGATTCTACCCACCCCAGACTCTGCAAGCACACATAAACAACATTCCAACAAAGTACTAAGGTAAAAGGACTCTAATGCACTAATCTCAAACAAAAAATCAAAGATGCCATGACAAGAACTTTCCTAAAAGAAAATATTTAAGCTAAAAAAAATGTTTCTGGTAAAAAACAGAGGTATTAACAGACTCAGGCAGTGCCAAAGGAGACTCAGCAACTAACAGAATTCACCCAGCAATCCACTATCTTCCACAAAAAGGTAAAAACCAGGGTATACGCGACTGTGCGCAATAAACCCGCGTGTATACGCGGAAATCCCAGGGGAAACCACGTGTATACGTGACTGTAAGTGACAAACCCACGTACAGGAAGAAAAAGATGCACAAATCCAAGGCAAATAGATAGGCTGAGACTAAATTCACACCAATCAGGCTCTACCAGGCATACATGCCCCCATACCCGACACAGAAACAAGAGAGAGAGAGAGAGCAATTCAAATACATTGAATGCCAAGAAATCAACCCCCAAAGGACAATTACTAAGAACTCCCCAGCGGTGTCACCAATTTTGTTACGGAGAGAAATTCCTATGGCTTGGGGTACCACAACAGACAACTAGACTCTAGAAATCAATCTTTCCCAATATGCAATAGAAATAAAATGTCTAACACTAAAGGATTGAACCTCGTACCTTATTCCGGACGGTTGAAGTAGATCCCCGTTCTTCAGCTTGAATTGATATAATACTTCCTCAACAACAAGTAAACAATACAAGCATACTATATGTCATGGTGTTAGATCTATTATAGCATATATAATCAATAATATAAAAGCATTTGACATATTCCAATGAATACAATATTCAATCAAATACACATTACTGGACAGGAAAAGATATTTCTATTAATATAAATCAGAGATTACAAGTGACAACCTCTGACGGCACGTCTGTGAACCGGAGAAACTGAATCCCCCACTTGGGCCTCCACCACCTCAATCCTCCATCACTCAGATAGCAAGCTCACTAGCAAAAGGCAAGCTTGGGAAGAACACAACAGTGCTCCAAGGGACAAAGGGATGTAGACTCAAGCATAAGTTCTGGCAACAATGGACTATAGTTTCGTTACTCTCAATTCTCTCTTATGCTTTCAATGTCTCAAGGGGTTCCTTATATAGCTTTTCAAAGGGATACTGAAAGGTCGAATCCGTGCGATCTCAAGGCATATGGAAGGCCAGGAGTCATATGAGTCAAATCCAAGTCAAGGAACGCTCCAAAAGGATTTGGATTATGCACACATCCCGATGTACGTGACTATAGGGGGAATATCCATGTATGTATGCAGTTATCAGGGTAAAAGCCGCGTATATCACTTTTCTTATGTTTTTAGGGATGATCAAGGACACATCAAAATACAAAAAGTAGTCCATAGCCGCTAATGAGTCTGTAGCGAGATAGGGGAAGGCCATACAATGTGTGATTCACCTAGTGTGGTGAAATCCGCTATAACACATGGTCTCATCCAGCATGGCTACACCTAAACAACAACCACAACCCCAGCCCAGACCGCAACCACAACACCGTCTGCAGCTGCAACATCAACAACAGTCACAACACCATCCATAGCCGTAGCATTACCTGCATCCACAACCACAACCTCATCCCCACATACAACCATCCTGGAGTTATTTGGGCTCCTCTCTAGTCCATACAATTCCCTTCCTTTTTCCCCCACCTGGTGTCATGAGCAACATAGTAATGGCCACCCTAATCCTACCCAACTTTACATTGGGAATTCCCATGTGGTATCTTGATCCACCAGCTCAACCACCAATTCCCTAGGTACTCTTAACCCCTGTACAACCCATTTTGATCAAGTCCCATCCTCCACTCACCCCGTCAAAATCAACCACCGCACCCGCATCGCCCCACCTAGAAAGGGCTAGGGGCAAGAATGTGAAAGTTACCACAGAATCATGACAAATCCCACCTTGCGCCATCTATGAAGAACAGGGCCATCCGACTCAGAACTACTCTGAGATTCCAATGATCCATGCGCATTTGGATGCCATGGATACAACCAAAAACCTCCCCATGGTTGAACTTCCAACCACACCAATAGTGAGAAACAATTCATTGAGAACAAACCATGCTTGTGCCCTTTGCGGAGTGTATGGACACTATTCTCACCATTGCCAAGACTTGTCTAAGTTTTGAATGACTTTAGCCGACCTTCGACAACATTTCCTTGAATTTGAGATCACTCTGATCGAAGAAGTTCACCCCCCACCTCCTTCTTTGGACACCATGTCTATTTACATGATGTACAGTTCTACAAAACCTCTTGTCTCCACCATCACTGACTGTCCATCAGACCTGTCTCTTCCATTGTTTCCCCAACCACAACTATAACCTGGGTCGCAACCTCAACCTCAGTTACGAGGGAAACAATGGGGTTCATTCCAGATCAACATTTTCCTTTTCCTTTTCTTTTTCCTACCATTCGGGATCGTGAGTAAGTATGTATTGGAAACCCACAATTTACAGGATTTCACACTGGGAGTTCCTGTGTGGTACCTTGAACCACCTACCCTACCTCTGAGGCCCGAAGATGTTTTGACTCATGTCCATCCAATTGAGATGATGTTGCACCTACTTCCAGGTCCATCAAAGACTCCTCCTGTCTCCAAGCCTGCCCCTCTTCCTCCAACAGAGATGAGGGGCAAGGAAACCAAAGCCACAACCAATACCATTTTCATAATATCTAGCACCGATTTCCCTTTCACCTCGTTGGCTGTGGAAGATCCACCTGATCTATCCCAACACCACTTACGTGATGACGGAGATATATGTAAGACCGCCTTCAGTTTTACCCCATTACCTTTAAACCATAGTGTGGAATTGGTTCTTCCCATAAAAGACTAGATTTTGTCATCCTGCCTTGCCAATGACCTTCGTCTCAGCAAGGGGGTGTACCTCTTCGCTGACTCGGACAGTCAACTCTTGAAGAAGCCATGCAACGGGCTCCACCTCAAGAGAGTCTATGTCTAATATAACCACTATGAGTCCCTTATAGTGTAATTTTCTCTCTCTTTTGTTTTGCAATGTTTTTACCACAAATCAAATACCCCCATTTGAGGGCAGCACCATCAGATGCTAATCCAAAGTCACCCAAAATATGTTTGAGACACCTCTCACACCTTTAGGCTCCAATTTACATCTTCTTATGAGACCATCGTCTCATGTTTAACAACCAAATTTTGGGACCACTTCCCGGAAGCTACCTCAATTTACGAGCCACAGCATGGTGATGCAAGTGTGTGAGGACCTGTACTTGTATCACTCTTCACTACCACTACTCATGCATTTTTTTGGGCCACCACCCATTAAGGGACACCATGTTTATTTTTTGTTTTGTATTTTAACACATAGCTGTCTACTCCATCCACCGCACCTCATACGAATCATTTCCTTTACATGTATTTGGCGTATAGTGCCCCTAGACTTACACTCACATCACATGTAGTTAAGTCCATCCACCAGAACTCACACACAGCGCTCCTGACCTCTATCTAAGAGCCACCTCGATTTGCATGCCTCTACCGTACCGACTTGCTATCCTCTACCGCGATCTATCCGATGCATGTATTGGTATGTTTGAGAGCCATCTGCTCTGTCCATACTGCATGGATGACCTTTGGACCACTATCCACCATCCTGACAAAGGGCACCGCCTATGCCACCGCAATCAGTTGACCATACTGGAGTTTCGTTTAAGCTCTTTTCTAACTCCTAAAAACAATGAGAAGATGGTCGAGCACAGCTGATTCCTTTCCCACTCACTAAAGTATAGGAAAGGGCATCTACATCGTCTCATTTACCTCCTTTTGTAGACCATGTAGACCATCAAATGAAAAGGACCACCTTGGCATATTCAAGCCAAGACCATTCCCCTTTGCATACTTTTATGCTTTCTCGGGCAAAGGGGCTGTTCCTTACAAAAAAGATCACTATGTGTTGTCGTTAATCTCTTTTCTAGCCTTCTCATCAATAAAAGATTACCGACCAAACTTGGTTTTGTTCATGCTCATAAAAGTATCTAAATGACCGTCCAGTCAGTATAGGTTTAAGCTTTTCCATCTTGATTGGACTACCAACGGTAAAGAAGTCTCTCATCCCCCAAACGATGAGAGAGCTCTCCTATGTAAACTTTTATCCTTTTTCAGGCACAGGAGACTACCAATGAAAAATATCCCCCACTGGAGTCTTCTTCATGCTTTCAGACTCTCTAAAATTGAAAGCACCATCGAGCATTTACTTTCTCGGGCTCACCAAAAATCCATGAGATCGTGCCACAACGATGTCTCTAGACACCACCCCACAGAAAACAGTTCGACATCATTCCCACTTTGGGTCGCCTTTGTTTAGAGTACTCTACAATGTGTCTTCCTTGGATCCCATCAATATCAAAAGTGTCCACCTCCTCCAAGTATTTCCCATCTGCAGCGACATTCCTGGTATTACAGCTATGATCCCATTCCCATGAGTCAGTTTCATTTGCTTCCTGGTCTGCCTCGTCGTCATACTCTAAACAAAGGAATTTTGAGTCTACCACACTCCCCCTACCCCTATTCAAATATTTCCCTTCCCCCCACCCCCCCCATTCAGCGGGTCAGTCCGTACATTGTCTCACACCTTTCGGTTATCTCCCTCACACTTCTGGTCAAGGAAACATCATTGCCTTGACTAGGGGTAGGTCTCCCTCTGTCGACGACAACACACATATTCTAGAGGATAGACCCAGAGGTCCCTGTACCTTAATTTCATTAACATCATTGATGAGTTCCATGGACCAATTGAGAGGATTCCTTAGTGCCTATCAAGATGGTTGTTTCTCACATGCTCGACTTCAACTACATCATCGCACCGTTGAGATTCGTATAGGGTTTGGTCCGTGCAGTATTTGGTTGAAGACCCTAGATGTCACCTGACTCTAGCACATTGATGAGTCTATTCGAGGGACCTAAACAAGTTATGTCCCTTGTGATTTCTAGGTTGCATTGGAGATAGTGTTTAGAATCCCCACCAGTGCTTCTATATAGATTTATGATTGATGCAGCATACTTGTACCACAGAGACTCTGACTCTCAATCAGCGAGTCCATATAGCTATGTACCATCCCAGATCCAGTAGGCCATTAGTCATAAAGATATAGCATTCCATGAGAATACCATGGGTCCAATGTAGCAGTTCTTTAGATCAGTATTGTATTTAGCCTCACATTGAGGCAACCACTATGTATCATCAGTTGTATATGATTGGCTCTTATATTTTAGAGCATAGATCAAATTATTCTTTTGACATTGTCATGAGCATGGGGATGCCCGCCTCATCCATATACATGTCACACATTATTTGTATCTCACCCATTGATGTGAACCATATTAATACAAAAACCAAAATCCACCATGCCCCAGCCCCGGAAGCACCACCTCTCCATAGCAAATCCTATGATGTCTGTTAGCCATACGATGAGCTGCTACCCTCACACATCAGGGGGCAATATTTTAACCCAAAAAATCCCTCACTCATCTCTACATGGCCTACACCACCCAAGGACACCCATGCATGACCTTCGTATCACCCCATTAGACCCCCACAGCCTCAAAAAGGATTAGAAATGAGTAAAAGGGATTAAAAAACCCAAAAAGGAGCCTAAATAACTCTCCTAGGGGCTAAAGCCTCCAAAAAGGGGCTAAAACCCCTCAAAGGGGCCTAAAACCCTACAAGGAGCTAAAGTTAGGGCAGAAGGGGCTAAAATCTGAAAAAAGGGGCTAAAGCCTTGACCAAGGGATTAAAACCCTAAAAATCCCCAAAAAATCTATAAAAGGAGGGGTGGGGGTCACTCTCAAAAACATCTTCCCTTGCATACTGTTATGCTACCCATCGATGCCTTGAGACCACTTGTCTCTCAAGCCACCCACATCCCTCCTCTCATCGATCCATTCTTCCATTGAGCCATTGCTCCTCCATAGCCAAGAGAGAGAGAGAGAGGTGCTTCTTCCAGCCAGGGCATGGTGGCCCATTGTACCAAAGAGAAGGTATACATGTGTGTTTTGTTTTATTTCTTTTCTTTTATCTAATCCGTAGTTTGTTTGCAGGCTTTCATTTTCTCTTTGCAGGTTTATTTCTAACATGTTTTTGCAAGCATTTCATTTCTAATAGTTGTTTGCAAGTTATTGGAGCGGAACCCTAACATTGTTTGCAGAGGGGTTCTCCATCCTTGCTTTCATTTCTGTCTAGTTTCATTCCTATTTTTCGTTTTTGCATTTCCACACAAGAACCTACCCTTCCGTCCTATAGACGAAAGGGAGCCATTCTTGCCCTGTAGCAAGGGAGAAATCCCTGCTATAGGGCGAAATGTTGGGTCGCAAAAATACCACATTTTATTCATCCTTCATATATCATTTGTTACCTTATTCCTATTTTATCCTTCCATAAAACCATTAATATCCACCACTTTCATAAAACATATGAGTTTATATTACCATTTTCCAAATTATTTGTTTTAAGTATTTTTAAGAGAATTCTTGATTAAATATTATAAATTAATATATTTTTCATATATATCTCAAATATTTGTGTGAGCTTTGTAATGTAGGGATATTTGAAGCTTTCAACCAAGGAGTAGTCAAAATCTTCTCGAATGTTTTCTCCATATTTTCAATATTTAAAGGAGATAATCCAAGCTAATTTCAAGGAGAGGATTATGGAGAGAATATCTCATCCCATATTTGTTGGAGAATTTGAAGGGATGAGTTGAAATAAAAGTTGGTATGTTTGAGAATTTGGAGGGATAAGTTGAGAGGAAAGTGGATTGTAATTATGAGTAATTTATCTTGAATTCATGTATAAATAAGAGGGTTCTCTCCTCATTTTGGTGGAGGCCTCTCTAGTGGTGTGGAAGTAGAGAAATAGTTTATGTCTTTCGAGAGTTATTCATAGAGTGGATTTTTTATTGTTATGTAATAGAGATGGTACTTTAATGCAAATCCTTTTACTCTCTCTCATTTTAATTTGAGTTTCCTTCTTATGAATTGTTAACATAGATTTTTAGTGATTTCTTTCATATGAATTGTTACTATAGATTTTTCATGATATCACATTTATTTTTTAATTTGTCATTTGTTACTTGTGTTTTGTTATACATTATTTTTCCCTTGTTTAATTTCAGTCTTTCTTTACCAAGTTTAATTTATGCAATTTCATGCTATCTAAGATTAGATTTATTTTCATACAATTTCCTATTTTCATAAACTAGATTCAATTTTAGTTGTGTGTTTCATCACTAAGCATTAGAATAGGTTAGTATCACTTTGATCCTGCATATATTTTGCTTGCGCTTCTAAGTTTACGATCTCTCCAGGATGACAATTAAACCGTTGGATATGTTATAAGTTGGTTAATATTTTTCACCAACACCATTATTCTTGATTAGTGCATCTTTTGCTTAAAAGAAGGTTTCCTTTTTAGCTTCCATATTGAATTAAACTTTCTTTCGAGCCGCATGCTAGACATTTAGTAGTGGTCCATCGTCTCCTGCCGTAGGTCCTCCTCTTATTACTATGCCGACATGTGTTGGTTGAAGCCTTAATTCAGCTGATATATTTTGCACGATTGGACTAGGATTCAAGTTTTGATTTGTATTCTAGTTCAGTTGTCATTGTGGCACATTCGTAGATTGCCATTTCAGAATTAGCTATGGACATTTTTGAATAGTGTGATCAACTACACTACAATAGGCACACTAATATTCTATATTCATACAGTCGCTTTGATAGTGTCTCGACACTCCACAATTATAGCACGTAATCGGTCCTCAACCTTGACCAAAAGCTCCTCTGTGACCAAATCCTATGCTATGACATCCGCAAAATCCTCCTCGGAATCCTCCTTGTTGCTGATATGACAACTGGTTGTGCTATGGTTGGTTGAATTGTTGTTATGGCTGATTATAATTTAGTTGTAGTTGATTATACTGTAGTTTTGATGGAGTATACTATGGTTGTGCTGGATTATACTATGGTTGTGGTTGAGGTCTCTCTGCTGGTCGTTTCTCTTTTCCTTTCATAAAGTATGTATCCATAGTTATTTCTTGGAGAAAATCATAGGCTTTGCAATGATTTTCTTCATGACCAACTGATAGACAAAAGTTACAAAAAATATTAGATGGTTTCAACACAACCTTCTATAAGTACACACATTCCTCTGATCGATGTACTTTCGTTTGACAAATTTAGCACCAAGGAATTCCCCCTTGAATCAGTGGATTCGATGCCCCTGATTGCAAATATTAGCAGAAGTCGGGACACTGATGTTTATGATTTCCTTCAGGCCAACATCAACTGCACCATATCTCTTCATAGACCTATTTTACCTTCTTAATATCTTGTATTTGGATAGTAAGGTTCACCAAATGTGACTAAATCTAGCTCATGCCAATCCCTATTTCATCGACTGGGGAAGCCTCCATCTTCATCGCAATTTCTAGGGATTCTTTTTAGGATGCAACCTTCTGTTTCATTAGAGACATCCAGATGTGGGGTACCAAGGCTATACTGAACCATTCCTTATGTTGTACATCACTCATTCCAAATCTAACCTTGACCATCGGAGTTTTGATCATTGGTCAAAATCCCACACTGATTCATTAGGGAATTTCTTTATTTCCTTTAGTTCTATAATATACTGCGACTCTAATTTTGGTTACTTAAGTTCCTCGATCAGTTCAATCCTATTTTTTCCTAGGGTCTTCTTTGGATTCAATGTTGGTACTAGCACAAATTTCATATACTAGTCCAACACTCAACCTCAAAAGGTCATCTCTAGCTATTCTTTCTTGATATCATCATCTTGTGCCTGTTTCAATGTCCATACTTATTCACACAAGAACCAATATTGCTCAGTATACTCAGTCCCATTAAATTGGAATAAGGGTAGATTTACATTGTCACCCACAATCTTGGGACTTCTCCCAGTATTTGTCGATCCGCTACTATAACCACTGTGCTGACACACATGACGACCCTGCAAAGAACTCATGTTTCTTCCTCCTAAGTTTTTCACCGTGCACGGATTTGTAGGTACATTGTAGCTTTGGGTCGGTCCTTCCTCCAGTTTGGGGGTATATTGGTCATTTCCTTCATCACTGTAGGGTCACTTAGTTTGTTGTGGTCCCTTCTCATAGTTTTATGTTCCAATCGCACCAGGACTTTCATCATTCCTCCTTGTCTTCTATTTTTGGAACCTCACCCAACTTCATAGGATACCACACTCTTCCGTGACTTCCCTCATGGTCTCTTTGTGACTCCCATCCATCTACCACATATCATTCCATCAGACTCGTATCTTCATTGTACCCAAAACCTCTGCACACAAGGGATTTACTCATCGAAATTCATCTTTAATATCCCCTTTTCACATATGAGCATCTTGATCCACAATTGCAATGACAATATAAATATTCCCTATGGTCCGTTAAAAATTCCTTTTCTACATCACTATAATATTTAAATATATTGATGATGAACTTAGTAGTGTACCCTTCTAAATTTTTTCTATCCATACATCGATAACCCTTTAATCATTTTTGTTCACCTTACGTAAATGTTGGGTTAGCTCTAGAGTCCACTGTTTAGGATCTCCTCCTTGGAAATTATTCTTCTTAAAAGTGATTTACGCCAACCATTCATATAGTACTATCGAAAATTTAGAGAAGAATATTTCATGAATATCAAAGTAGATGTACTTTCCCAGCCAGTATTGTGTTGACCATCTCGATTTTTGGTTTTCATCTTCAAAAAATATCGTGCCTTCTTATCAAACCAATCGTGGATTTCTATTTTCGTTAGATGCCATAACATATTCTCTCTTCTTTTCCACACTATGGTCCCAGTAACGAAACTAGTTGTTGACGCATAGATTTTTGTCGAAAGGGGTTTAATTCACACTGTTGTGAACAACCATCGAAACAGACTCCCTAAACATCGACCCGAAAAGGTTTTACCCTTTCCAACAACACCCACAGAGTAGGTGCAGTCGCACCGATATGTCTGAGGGAGGGTTGCAAGAACCATGTTTTCGTAGTAGGAGGATGACACATATTATTTCATACTTAGTCGCAACATCACCTAGAGATTTAGGATTATAAGAAGATACAATGCAACTATACCATTAACTAGTTCTATTTATCGTTACAATCCTTATTCTCCTTAACACATATTCAACTTGACACAGATATTGAGATACATTAAATGAGTAAATGCCATGGTAGTTTGCATCATTCACATAGAAGTAAAAGATAAAAACCCAAACATAACACAATCATTCATCATTAACTCATCTAATACAATGCAGATGAATAGAGTTTTGAACCAACAATGTTGAAAGAGACTACAAAAATAGAATCCATACCAAAAACATCCTCATATGCAATAACATCTATAGGTGCAAAACATTACAGCTCAAAATACCTTGATAGGTTGATCTCTAAGACATAATTCATCTAAATCATTGAAGGAATCATGTCTCCTAAGAGTTACAATCCTAATTGTACTTATAGGCTCACTTGGTCATTAAAAAATGGTCCACTTGACCAATCATTAACTAATTTAACAAAAATCTCCTTATTTTTTGGATTCTTTACCCTTTGCGGTTGACCTTTGTCATGGTATATTCCCTTTTATCATTGGTGGTATCGCACTTTGCACACTCTTACACCATGACAACACCATCAAAGTACATAGTCCATACCCCTTCATCTCTATGTTTATGTTCCAAGGCCTCTTGTGTTTGAACAAATTCCTTGTCTTCTTTCTATTTAGTTACTATTGGTAGGTATTCTTCAATATTTAATTCATTATAAAATATGTAAGACCCCAAATTAGTATCAACATCATATATGGAATGATTTTTAGATTTCTCTTGACTACTCACCACATAAGCTAATATTTTTTCTTTGTATAATCTCCTATGTGCACCAAATAGTGGAATTGTTGCATAATACATATCCATTTGTAATGTCCCTTTCATCTTTGAGGTCCAATACCTTGATAACAACATACCAAACTTAGGAAAAATATCAGCTACCACTACATCCATGATAATAATCTTAGAAGGAATCTGGACAAGAGTAACTACCAAGTCTTTGATTAACCCAAAACACTTAACTTTTTTGGAATCAAAAGATAATAAATCTTTGTAGGGACTTATGATTTCTGATCCCATAATTTCAACCACCACTCTTGATATAAGGTTATGTGAATCCCCTAAATCCAAAATGGCACTGTGTAAATCATATCATGAACATTTAACCTGACATAGAAAGGTGGAACATATTCTTCATCAATATCTTCTATTATGGGGCCAAGAACTATACTTGGGGCATCATCTGTCAACTCTAACTTATTAGGATGGAACTCTCCATCAATTCTAACCATTTTGGTGATTTTTTCTCTATATTCATTGTTCTTCAATAGTTCAATGAAAGGGATGGCAATTTTTATTTTTGATATTTCATTCTGCAAATTGAAATGAGAAATTGTTTTGTCACTTTATTTAGTTTTTTTTTTTAATTTTCTAGTACTTTCTGTACAATGTCCTCTTTTTTTTTCTTTGTTCTATTAGCTACTAGATAGATGATTTGTATGAAGTCTTCCTTTATTCACAATTACATCTCTACTTCTCAAATTTAATTTTCTTTGAAGATCATCCACAACATTTTGATATCCTCTTTCATATTGTTCTGTCTCCAACTCAAAATAATTACACTCCTCTCATTGAGAAAACATATATGATCATCCTCTATGAGGTAAATATTAGAATCCACATCATCAACATGATGTATCTGATTGTCGATAGGATCATTCTTGTCTTCTTCATCCACATATTTTTATGCGAAAGGAGGTCTTATTTTTTGAACTTCCACATTTCTTGGGTTTCTTTGTTCTCTCTTCCTAATATGTGGAGGAGGAGGCCTCCTAAAGTTGGGATTCCTGATTTGTGGTTCAATATGATCTTTTTTTGAAGGCCTATTATCCAAAGATAATCAATCCATCAACCGCTGCATGGTTTTCATCATTATGTCAAATTTGTAATCAGCAGAAGAAGAGGTGAAGGGCTGATTTTCTTCTTTGATATTTCTCCTGTCTACCTCCACTCTTTGTTTCATTTTTCCAAAATCCATAAAATTATCTTCCACTTCTAATTCATATTTGAACAAGGTAGGTAAATTAGCATATTTTCTCTTCCTCAATAGTAAAGAAAAATTACTGTCAAATGCATGAGCATAGTGCATCTTTGTAGCTCCTACAAGGGGTTTTATATCGGCGGGAATTGAATTATATACCCTCATAAACCTACTTGAAAGCTCATGCATAGACTAAAATTTAATTTCTCCATATTATGGTGTTGGGCTAAGATTTCTATAGGATTATTCTTATCTTCCCACCTATCCATAAAAATACTTTGGAAATCTTCAAAATTACCAATAAATCTTGCAAGAACATATTTAAACCACTTATTTTCCTCTCCCGACAAACTTTATGCAAGAAGCTCCATCTTTGTATCATCATAATCCACCTCCTCTAATTCAATAAAATCATCAAATTTGTTTACATGTTGTTTGGTTGTAAAGTTTCCCTCCCCATAAAATAATGTAATCCACTGAGAATAGTTCTATGGAAGGTCATGTACAACAACAAGTAAGCAAAGTGGGGAAAACCTAGCAACCGTAGCTCTAGGATGGTTTTGAATAGTACTTTAAATTTGTGGCTAAGGGGTTTGTATTATTGGTTGAATTTCTTCTGTTTTTATACCATTTTGGAGATTTTCCCAAAGAGAATATAAAAGATAAGATTCAAACCTATTTTGATCAACTGCAACCTTGTTTAAATCAAATTCAAACTTAGATCCTAAAAGAGATTGTTCACATTATAATTCCAAATCAAGATATTGAAAGATGAGAAACTCTTCTTGAGTTTGGGAAAATTATTTTTCTAATTGAGAAGTACCTTGTTGTTTTTTTCCTCTACTTCTCCTAAGTAAACTTTTTGGATCTTCCACACTATATAAAATTTCAGAATTAGGGTTACCTATTGTATGTATTCTTCTGGAAGCCAAGATGTCATCTTTGAAAATGATTTCTTGAATATAAACGTGAATTATCTAGGGAAAAGTACAACAAAATTTGAAAGAAAGAACTCCTATTTCCTCACATAAATTCTACTTGAAATTTTTGTCATTCTTCCAAGGGTAGATTTGAACTCTCGTTCCCCGCAACAACCCCAAGATGTTATCACTCAATTTTTTCCTCTAGTTATGGAAGGATAGTCCAAGCTAACATTACAAACCAAGATTTAGAAGGAAAGATGGCTTCTTTTCTACCAAAGAGGGATCTCTCAATAAATATACACAAAGGCCAGATATATCTCTCAAAGAAACAAGTTTAATATTATTTATGGTTGAAACAAGTGGATAGCGTTGGGCATGGAGTCAAAATGACAAGTTAAATATCGATGACAGTGCTTTACAACACATTTTCAATATGATGATGTTTACCCACAACTTTCCTGGCCCAAGTGATTACTGCAATCCTATCCTTAATGCCCATTGTTCTTAATTCTTCTTCAGACAAAGTGTTGAGGAAATTTATTGTGTTTCTAGTTCTGTCTACTGGTTTTTTGTTCAAAGCTTCCTTTATAGTTGTGTAGATTTTTCTGGATAAATCAATCACCATTTCCTTATCCTAGATTTAATACAAATAAGGCCTTATCCTGGTAGCCTCTGAAATTACCATATCCAAAAGGAGATTCCTAGATCTCTGCATGAGTAACTATCATGATAGTTGTTTTACCAATTTTTCATTCCTATCTAACAACTCTTTATTTTTACTCTCAAATAGTTTCCTCTCTTCTTCTTTCTTTTTGACTGCTTCAACCAAGTTCTTATTTTGGCTCTTCAAACCCATTATATCCTTGTCTATTATGCTAACCTATGACATAGTCTGAACAATGGACTCGGTATTTGTTTATGTACTTTGCTGCTCTATTTGTACTAATTCTCTTTTAGTTTTGTCTTATCTTTCCTTTTCCAAAATGAACTGGTTTTCATTTAAAACATCTATTTTTGCAGTTAAGAAACCTTTTTCCTTTTCCCATTTATTTCTGTCTCCAATAAGATTCAATTTTTTAACTTTACAATCATTCAGTTCTTGAGATAATAATTCTTTTTCTTTTTCTAACTATGTTAATTTGGAGGCCTGAATTAATTGAGTTGCTGGAATTTTCAATTTATTTTTTAGAAACTGGATAGTGCTCTTCTTTTCAACAAGAATTTTCTGTGTTATTTTCCCTTTGTCTACCTCACTATCCATAGTCAATAGATCTCTCTGAAGTTTTTTTATTTTTTGTTGATGCACTTTGTTCTCCACCTTTTATTATCTCAATTGCTTTTATGTTTTAGACATTGTAGACTGCAACTTTAACACCTTCAGAGTAGCTTTGATTTAGTCAGTACAAATGACATCCCCAGTTTGTTTATGTAAATGAATCATGTTAGGTACTGGCATATCTTTCAAGTTCAACTTCATTTCAACAATTCTATTTCTAGTAGCTACTGCTAGATTCAAAGTATTTCTTGCAAGATATTTGATAGTAACTAATGAAACTTCCTTGTTTGAAATATTTATAACCTCGGAATACAACTTTAAATATTCTTTTGAATAAATATCCTTATATTTCCTATGTTCATCATACATGTTATTTCTAGATTTGAACTTATCACCAGATCCTTTCAGTAATTCTGAAAATTCATATTCTTGGATTTCAAAGGCTGGGACTTTGACCATTTCCTTCTTTATCTTACTTTTAGCCTCAACTAATTCTCCCTCTGAGTCATTTTATTACCTTTTGGGTTCCTTTGATCCTTTATCTTCAACCTCCACAACTTCTGAATGGATTTATTTACTGATTATTTCCATTTTACTTGGGGTTAGATTTATCATTGTTGTTGATTTTACTATGGAAGATGGATTTACCTGTAGAGTTTTTGTATCCTCCATATCTAACTGATAATACATCAAATTATACCTTTCATGTAATCCCTCCACCATCTGATTTTAAAATCCATTATTATTATTCAACTGTCTCCGATGAGAGATAACGTGATGTGGGTCATGAACTGAAGTAGCTTTCTTAAAATTCATTTCCTGCAGAAGACCTTCAACCACAGGGAGTGCATCCTTATTTTTTATGATTAAAGGGCCCACTTTCAAAGGAAAATTGATTTTAGAAGCCTGTATAAAATTTATAAAATGTTCATTTTCTACATTCATCTTCATCCCAATGAACTCCAGGGAAAACATTTTGGGTGTTAGGAATGTTGGTAAGATGTATGGTTCATGGACATAACCATAAACTCTCTTTACAATATGTTCCTTCAACAAAAACCAGTCTCCCATTATTCTATCAGGAACAAACTACAATATTTATTTGATTTCTAGAAAAACTATAGGCATCTTGCTATGAAACTTCACTCTATATATATCTATGTAATGTCCCTTTTTGAAATTTTATTAAATGACCAATTTGTTCACTTTTTTTTCCCTATTTCGACCTTTGACTAGTTTCGATGTCTAGGTCTCCAAATTGGTCCAAATGCTCTCAAATATTCACAAAAGGTATATGAATGATATTAAGGTTTGAATATGATGTTTAGGCAATCTTTATGACCCTCTAAATGCTTCTTCAAACTTGTTTAATATTCTGGTCGAGGTAGGAGTTTTGACTAGTAATTTGGGGTTCTAATTCCCCCACAATGAATACTGAAAATGGCTTCCCAAATGAACTCAATCCAAATAAAATTTCTGAATGGAAGTAGAGGACATGTAAAGGACATCAATATGAAATCATATGAATCACCATTCAACTTTCAACCTTGGGGGAAATCATAGGCAAACTTCTCCAAATGCTATGAAACTCAACAAAATGACTCCAAATGCTTATGTACTGAACATTAAAATCATATAATCCATCAATTTTTAGATATTTATGACTTAATAAATATGATATTAGGATCTTATCTGAGAGAACAACATGCACAAAAATAAACACAAGAGACAAGAGACACAAAGAATTTTCCTAAGGGAAACCATAAAGGAGAAAACCCAGAAACTTCCTCAGAGATAGAATGAGCACCAATAGCAGCAGTAAAACCCAAAAATAGAAAATATGATCTCCAAAAGATTGGTCTCTCTCTCTCACTTGAGATATATTCTCCTCTCTCACTCATGCGCCCCAATGAGTGAGTGTGTGTGTGATAAATAGAGAGGGTCACTCTCTATTTATATTTGTTTGTTCACTTAATGTCTACTTCAACATGTCAGACCCACTTAAAAATTAATTACTAGGGCCGAAATCTATAGGAGAGTCTAATAACCCTATTGCCTCACAACTATGGGGAATTTTCCCTCCGATCAACAAGGAGGGTTAACCTTGACACAATTTTGGGTACTATTTCCCCGACTTACAATGGAGGGTTAACCTTTTACATGACTTGTTTACATTATTGAATCTCCCGATCAAAACATTGGGGCATGAAATGACTCAATTACATTATAGATACTTCTTGGAATAAACATCGGGGTTCAATACATAAGATATACAAGTGAATACATTTCGAAGTTACAAATACATCAACACTCCCTATTAACTAGGAAGGTATTCTCTTGACAAAATTTATCAACACGGGTCTTCTTCTCTATATCATCTGGATCATCATCAATTCATCTTCATCTTCAATTCATCTTCATCATCAAGTCATCTTCATTGCCAAGTCATCTTCATCAATTCTAGATCATCACTGGATTATCATCGAGTCTGGATCATGACTTGATCTGGAGCATCACTGGATCATCATCAAGTATGGATCATTACTTGATATAGAGAATCATTGGATCATCATCAACTTTGGATCATTACTTGATCTAGAGCATCACTGGATCATCATCATCATCACTACTTTCCCTATCTCAATCAAATGGTTTTATCTCTTCATTCTTCTCATCATAGAAATTTCTACAGAGCCAACCCTTTTTCATGCTAGTTGTAGGCCTAGACTCCATGTAGGTATTCATCGACAGAGGTAACCCTTTTTCATGCTGGATGCATATATACAGAACTAGTCCTTTTTCATACTGGATGTAGTCCTCTATAAAGACAACCCTTTTTCATGATGTATGTATCATCATAGAGCCAATCCTTTTTCATACTGGATGTGGTCCTTTACAAATCCAACCCTTTTTCATGTTGGATGTATCATCACAGAGCCAACCCTTTTTCATGCTAAATGTGGCACCAACATAGAGCCATTCCTTTTTTCATACTGGATGTGTCATCATAAAGCCATCCCTTTTTCATGTTAGATGTGGCATCTACACAAACCTAGTACTTTTTCATACTGGATGTGTCATCATAGAGCCAACCCCTTTTAATGCTAGATGTGGTAGCTACACAGAGCCAGTCCTTTTTCATACTAGATGTGTCATCACAGATCCAACCCTTTTTCATGCTGGATGTGGTATCATCACATATATCTGACCATGGAAGTAACCAATCATGTCATCATGTCACAGCTCTTACATATTACCATGGAAGGAACCAATCCTCTCACCATGTCAGAAAGGAACAACACTTATATTTGACCATGGAAGGAACCAATCCTGTCACCATGTCAGAAGGGCACAACACTTATATCCGACAATGGAAGGAACCAATCCTCTCACCATGTCAGAAGGGCACAACACTTACATATCTTCCTCTTGGAAGGAACCTCGATCTGGAGAACACCAAGATTCTCCCTTCACTCTGGTCATTTCTAGCATAGAACCACATCAGGGATGATTACATATAAGGATAACATGTCAGATTTTCCAGGACCAATTACATCTGAGGACAACCTACAAGACCGCTTATGTCTAGACAACCTACGAGCTTCTCCAAGATTTATGCTCAGACAACCTGTCTCACTAGCTATTCTAGAACTCCCTCTTTCGAGAAATCTTGATCTAGATCACAAACTGGAGCTTCACTGCTCCTCTCTACATCATACCAAAATGCAAGTCAGATCAATCAAATCAAATAGTAGTTTTCAGAAGAAACATACTACATCCCAAATAGCAAGTGGCAACATCTTTTTCCTTGGTTGTACCCAGTGCCATGCAGGACTCCATCCTACCAAACTAAGAGATCACACCTGATCTCATACTGAAGTAGAACCTTGAAGTGATCTTCCTATCAATGGCACTTCCTGCCTAATACGAATCCACATAAACCTGCAGGTTAATATTCCGATTCATATCATACTTGAGCCCATACTCAACTGTACCCTTCAGGTACCTCACTGCATGCTTTGCAACCATTAGGTGAACATGTCTCAATGTGCTCACAACAAAGAAAATATCTAGTCTCATATTCATTAGGTACATCAAGGAACAAATCATTTGGTGATACATTGTGGTATCAACCGGCTCTGATGAAGCAACACTCAATAGCTTCAGGTTCGATGCCATAGGTGTGGTCATGGTCTTGCAGTCCATCATCCTGAACCTAATCGAGATCTCTATTTCATACTTCCCTTGTCCCAGGGAGATTCCATCCACATTCTACCACACCTCCATGCCTAGAAAGTGGTGTATCATATCCAAGTCCTTCATCTTGAACTCAACAGCAAGTCTCCTTCTTGCAACTTTAATGAGTTCCTCTTTTTTGTTAAGAACAAGTCATCAACATATAACAGGAGCATCACTGGTATTCCACCTTCAACATTGAATTAAGTTTGGAATATTATTTACTCTCAGTAAATCCTAGAACCATTAGTAAGTTGTCCATTCTGTCGTACCATGTCGAACCTCAGGATCTTTTGCAGTCACTCCCTTTAAAGTGGAGCATCATTCTCCCTCTTCCTTTCGTACTTTATTCATTGAAACATTCTACTGGAGTGACTATTATCTTCCTCTACTACTAATATTCTTTGTATCCATCTAGGGTCACTAGATACCAAGATCCTTTATCTTGAAAACGTTCTTCTCGCACCCAACTATGAGCTTGTCATCCTCTATAGGATTTCATCTTCAACCTTGTAGTAAAGGTTATGATATTCATCACGCTAGGTGATATTTAAGCTCCTCATGTATGTGTTATCCCATGGGTGTCTCTTGAGCTCATACAAGGCCTTCTTTAATTTGCACACATGAGTCTGCCTGTCATGTGTCTTAACTTCTGGTGGCTGCAAATGTCTCTTCGTAGTCTATGCCTTCTTTTCGTGAGAAGCCTTGTGCTATGAATCCTGCCTTATATCCCACAATGTTTCCATCTAATAAATGATGGAACTACAAACTTACTTTAGGTCTCGATACTTCATCCTAGAAATCATTCTTCATTTTGTATTATTAGAGTGAATCTTGAACTGTCGTCACTTTTTCTTCAGAGCAAGTCTCATCCTTCTTTTCTTGTAGGAGATTGTACGCGATATTTCCTACAAGTCAAATGCACCAGTTGTATGATTAGAAACATTTCATAATTCATATTCATAATGGTAAATTCTTATGCATAAATATATAATCATGCAACTATGTTAGCCAATACAACATTCATCCATATCTCACGGAAACTTTCTAGATGCCTTCCATATCTACCAGGACAACATTGAGATTGTGCACTAATCCAATATGTCATCAAAGACACTTCATTCTAGATAAGTAGCAATGGATAATTGTATAGCACCATGAGCTACTTACCCATCACATGTATATTAGTAGTATACTGTCATTAATAAAAACATCCTATCATGCATAATACATCAACTGAATATAAACAAATGCATAACAAAAACAATATCATGAATTGACAATTGAATACTTATCTTTATTTATTTCATGGGTAGACTCCTTTCAGCTTCATCATCTTCTTCATTCATAACAGCATAATTTCTTATCCAAATGCTCAAGATGGATAAGAGGCTCTTCAATATTTAAGTTCTTCATATTCCTCATCACTTGAGGTATCTTCTTTGAATCATGAAATCTTGATCTTCAGTTGCTCCCATCTTCTTTTCTCTTATTATGAGTCGCGCTTCTTTGATTTGAGAGACCCTTGTAAAGTATGACTGTATGGTCTCTGCATTCTGGATCTTCACATTCTTCAACTATTTTCTCAAAGTCATCTTCTGATTTATGTTCTTCCCTTCAAATAGCTTGGTCAAGGAATCAAACATCTCTTTCGGTGTCTTTAGGGAAGACAGTTGTAGTATAAGGTGATCTGTGATTGAATCAGCAATGATCTTCTTGGCCTCGACTAAGTGCTTCATGTGTAAGGCTTTAAGCCTCATCTCCCTCTAGAACTAGAACCTCTCTACTTATGTAGGTGTCCAATTCATTTCCTTCAAGAACTAGTGAGATATTATACTTCCATGCTTGGAAGTTGTCAGCCTCACCAAGCTTGCCATCAATATGGTGTGATTGGTCATCTTGAAATGAGAACCTTGACTGTAAATAGAAAAATATTAGATCTTACTGGTTTGAGGTGTCCATCCTGGATCCAAAGCTGGCTGATCCAGGGTTTGTTAGATAAACCCTAATTTTCAAAACTTGGAATCTTTCAGATATGATCGAATATAAAGATATACCTCTTTAAGGTGAGCTGTCCAATATGACCTTCTTTGGAGACCCTATGTGGGTCATCTGATACACTGATAAGAGGTTAGAGGCAAGACCTAGAACATGCAATACATTGTTGAACTTACCATGGTCAAGATCAATCCTCCCTTTGCCCAAACTTTCAGTGAGAGAGTCATCTCCCAGTACTATTGGTGGACCTTTCGACATGTCAAGTGAGGTGAATGCCTCCTTGGTTGAAACCATATGTCTTGAAGCTCCATAATCAATGATGAAACTAGGTCAGCTTGATGTTCCAGAAACCAATGCATGAACTCTCTCTCTGTCTTCTAAATTTGATCCTCCTTCCCTCTTATTTGAGCTATCAGGAAGGGAGATGCCATTCTTCTCCAGGAGTTGGGTTAGCATGTCAATTTGCTTCTTCATGGAGGAGATTTTAGGATGATTTCCCTTACTGCATTATGTACACTTGCTCATTTCTCCTTTTTTCTTCTTCTTTTGGGGGTTCTTCTTGGAACCTTGGGGCTCCTCTGAAGACTTGTTCTTATCTCTCTTTTGCTCAGGTGGCTTTGACTTATATTTCTTCTTTCCTTTTGAATCCACCCTTGAATCTCCAGCAACTACAGCTTGGTATTTGGAACGTTTGATGGTGCCCATCATCACCAGTTTATCTTGTTCTTATGTGAGATATTCAAAGAACTGTACAAGTTTAGGCATATTCCAGGCTCGAGCTGTCAACTTGGTGGCATGGAAGGTCGAAACAAACACTGAATAGTCAGGGCCAAGCTTTGAGAGTATGGCCAAAACTATTTTCTCCTCCTTCTTTTCGATTCTACACTATTTTAAATGCAAAACAAGGGCTTTAAACTTGGAAAAATAGAGTTGCAGAGATTCGACGCTGCTGGGACTCAAGGAGATCAATTCATTCTCGATTTGATGTCCTCTCATCTCATCTATTTTACCAAAAAACTCAACAAGCTTCTCCCATACTTCATTTGGTGATGTCAATCCATCAAGATGGAAAAGGAGGTCTCTGGATATGCTCAGACACAAGAGACCATAGGCCTCATCCCTCCTGTTGTGCCATTTAATTTTCTCTGTAGCTACATTTGGATCTGCTTCTATTGCCATAGTCACTCTGTAGAGGCATTTCGCTCTCAACAATATCTCCATATCTACTTTCCATTCAAATAAATTAAATGGAGTCAAGATGATCTTCTGAGATTGATCCATAGCTCAGAAATTGTCCCTTCAGTCAGCAGAATGCTCGCAATCAATTATGTCGAACCTACAATAACAATATGGAAGGAGAGAAATCGATCTACAAAGCTAAATCTGATCTTGATTTGATTGTCTTTACTGACAGTGATTGGGCAGGTGACAACATAGATCGAAAGTCAATACCAGGATATGTGTTCATGCTTGCTGAAGGACCAATCAGCTGGTCAACTAAGAAACAGAGTGCCATTGCACTCTCATCTACAGAAGCAGAGTACAGAGGAGTTGTAAATGCGGCAACTCAATGTTTATGGTTGCAGGGGTTACTTGGTGAGTGTGTCTTTGAATCAAAATACTCAGCTACTATCTATTGTGATAATCAGAGTACCATTGGAATCTGCAATGATCCAGTTCAGAGATAGAGAACCAAACACATTGAGAGCCATATGCACTACATCAGACAGCTTGTGCATGATAGCATCATTCACCTACTCTTCTGTTCATCTTTAGAACAAGTAGCAGACATCTTCACCAAAGTTTTTTGTGAGAAGACTTTCAGCAATCTCAAATCACTGCTAGGGATTTCTGATCATGTTGTGAAGCATGATTGATGACAATATTTTCAAATTTTGTTTTACTGTCCATGTTTAAGAGAGGATTTTTCCCACTTGGTTTTTGCCTCTTTCCTTGGTTAAATGGACATGCAGTATGTAAAGGGTGACTAAGCCTTGTTGCTAGGCCCTATTATTTTCTGATATTTTACTCATAAGTCAGGCTTAAAGGGGGGTTTTAGAATAATCAACCCATAGTTAGCTACCTTAGAGATTAATTATCTCTATTTTTGTCTTATTTGCCTAGTTTCCATATTCCACTCTATGCAAGTTGTCCTCCACATGTCCTAGATGTTCAAACTTGCTAAAACTGAGTCATGGAGTGCTTGGGAAACCTCTTGGAATCATTTTTTCTTTATTCCTAGACTTCCTAGCGCATATCTGTGTTTTCTACTTTATTGTTGCTTTTACTGAGTTTTAAGGCAATTAGGAAAGTTTGACTAGGTGAAGTTAACTTGTTTTTTGTCCCCATCATACTCCACTCTTTTCTCCTAATAAAAGCATGCATGAGTTGTCCTTCCATCACCTATTAGCCTCCCTAATTGATTTTTCCAATTCATGAGCTCCTAAATAGATTTGGAAGTCACTTTATGCATCTATGGGGGATTTGCTTAGTTTTAGTAAGCCTGCTTTTGACCAATTCAAATGGAATCCCAATGCATTCGAATCTCTCATGTAATTATTTATTGTGGTAGCCCATGACTTCACAAGGCTGGCTATTGTACACTTATTCAATACAGATTATTGTTCTGCTCCATATTCAGTCTCCTTTATGTGTAATTTGCATGTGTAATCGGCAATTTTTGTGATTGTAATTGTTCTAACACCTGGGTTCAATTTCCACATGGTATCAGAGCTAAGGTTCTCAAATTTCAAGTTCTACATGGTATTAGAGCTAAGGATATCAAAGCTCTACATGATATCAGATCTTTGAGAGTTCATTAATTAATCCTTCTTTTCAGATTTGCAAGTTTATTTTGCAGGTTCAACTTCGAATGGATTCAAGAGTATCAGTTCCTCTTCTTTCTCCATTCACAAGCTATTCAAAGTGGAAACTGAAGATGATTTCATATCTAAAGAGACAAGGTCTCTATGAGATATCTATTGGAGTTGGTGAAGAATCTTATGAAGAGCCAAGTGACTAGTTGAATGACTGTGATAGAGCAATTGGAGCTATATGTCTAGCTATCTCTCCATGCATGCACTACCTTATTGATTTTGTTGATTACCAAAAGGAGCTCTGGACAACATTGGACATAATTTTGGGAAAGGACAATGAGGATCCTTCTAGCCATGTGGAGAGTGCCTCTAGCTCCTCAATGATTTCTCTCTCCCAAGATGTCTTGGCCTCTATAGTCTCTGATGAAGTTGATCATGAAGAAGAAGTTTCTCATATAGTTCTTGTTGCTACTACTCTCTTTGATTCGAATGCTTCCTCCTTCAATCAAGAAGAAACTATTGAAGAGCCATCTTTTTCTATGTCTCTTGAAGTAGAAGATCTTGATTCATCTTCTTATGATGCTGTTGATGAAAAAGAAGTGACTAATGGAGCTGATATTGGTATTGATGATTCACTCACACATTCAGTGTTATCTATATCTTCTATCATGGATTCTAAGATCCATATGCTAGACCTCTCACACTTTGTGCATGCCTCTCTTCTTGATGGTGCGCAACCCAGTGACCTCTAGGATGTTTGTTTAGCCAAATAAAGTCCTTCTAGTCTTTTGCCACTTACCATACTTGGTCCCATGGGATTCTACAACTCTTCCTTTGTTCTTGGCACTCATTGTCATAGCCTCCTTGAAGATTTTGAACATCACTACCTTTCCTCCTTACATTCTTCTACCATAGAGGATTCTTTACCAGTATATTCCCATGAGTCTACTACTGTGATTATATGTGATCTCTTGGATTCTTTCAAAGCTAGATCAACCCATGGAGCCTGTTTTCGCCTAATACACACTTTATGACACGGGGAAGTATCCAACCCGCTTTGTGTGTCCTTGGGGGAAAGTTAGAGCTGAGGACCACTGCCACCACAGTCCACAACTCCTCCGTTTAGGCTAGATCCCAACAGAGCCAAGGGGGGTAGTCCCTACGGGAAAATGTTCCTAAGATTATTAACTATTAGTTAAAGGGATATTTTATTTAGATTACAAAATTACGAGACCAGTGCCTAGATTAAAATGGAGTCTAAAGGTGGATTACAACTTTATAAACTTACAAATGAATTTGAGATTTAAGTTATAATTAAACTACAGCTTAGGTGTTGTACAACAAGATGAATGAATGATACAATTATAAACAATAAGGAACCAAGATATTAAGCAATATACAAATGATTTATCAATATAAACAAATGAACAAGATTTACAATATAGCAGAAAAATGCTTTGAGTGCAGATTATTAAACCAGCAGTAAATTAAAGAAAAATGGGAAGACTTTAAGCAGTTAAGCATTCACCACATAACAATTGCAAAACTGAAAGTAAATAAAACAGAAAAATAAATGATACTGAAAGTAAAGAGTTGTAGTGCAATGCTGGAGTGCTGAAATGAAAAAGTGTTGTAGAACCGGTTTTGCAATGTCTCTTGGTTTATTTTAGTAAATTTTATTAAAGTTTTTCTTCTTGAAGTTAAGTTTTAGAATTGGTGGTGTGACTACCCCAATCTAGTACTTCTCAAGTCAAAGAGGGAGTGCTGTTGCGCTCAACAAAGTGGGAGCAAATCCCATCCGTAGCTCATAGGTCAAACCCCAATGGCCTGGTGCTCAACAAGGAGGACGTTAAAGCGCCTAGAGACCCCCCGCAGTCTACTACCCCAAGTCGCCTTCGAGGTCACTATTTTTAATTAACTTAAAAAATAACCAGATGGATTCCTATTAAACTAGGACTTCTCTATCCCCTGTCGTATCTCGCGAGTACCCCGAAGGGTGATAACCGAGTAGAGGAGTAGGAAATAAAGAAGTTTTTGT
The DNA here is from genome assembly GCA_001517045.1 of Pseudotsuga menziesii. Lineage (NCBI taxonomy): Eukaryota > Viridiplantae > Streptophyta > Pinopsida > Pinales > Pinaceae > Pseudotsuga > Pseudotsuga menziesii. Next base: position 105,975 of record LPNX010033090.1, read on the forward strand.
TGGTAAATTTTAGGGGTTAATTTTAAGTCTTGGGTGATTAAGATTGAATGTAAATTTTAAGTTATCAACAAGACCACCAAGCGATATCCCTATGGGAGGTGCTGGTATTCGATCTTGGACTGAAAATTTAAATGTGAAGATTGTAGCAGGAAAATAAAAAATGTTGCTTTAATTACCTAAGCCCCCACTTCTCTTGTTTTTCATATCCAACTTGAAGTCCCTAAAGGGAGATGACAAGTGGATAGAGGATACACAGGATGGGTGAGTTGTATGATTACTTCTTTTAACAAAAAAAAAATACTAAGCTTGAAAGAAACTGTAACTAACTAGAGCAATGCTTAACCGCACAGCAATCTCTGTGACAGAGATGATGGTCTGTCACAAAGATAGGTGGGTAGAAAGAAAACTGATTATACTAACCTCAAAGCAATATCTGTTACAGAGATGATGGTCTGTAACAGAGATAGGTGGGTGAATGAAATGAACTAGAAAGGAAAGTACAAATGAATAAAACAGTAAACTAACCTCACTTCAATCTTTGTGACATAGATGATAGTCTGTCACAAAGATAGGTGGGTAAATGGAAATAAAACTAGTGATCTACTTTACTTCCTAATCTATTTACTGATTACAAATGCTTTATAAAAATTTGGAATACCCCAAGAGAACTTCTCATCGGGGTTTACAACTATCAGAAAAAAGAAGAAGGAGAGTTGAGGGTTTGAACCCTTTTTGGAACCGGTTGAAGGTTGAGGTATTCTGGGCCTATTTGGGAAGCACCTCCCCTTCACCTGTGTAAAACCTGTCACAAACCAGCAAGCTTTGCTTGCTGGAAATTACAGAAAACTCAAAGAATTTGTTAGAAAAATTTAGTACCAAAAAATCATTATATTACAGTAAAAAAATCTAAGTGAACATATAACATAAATATGAATTTTAGAGGGCTAAAAACTGAGTTTCCAGCCACCTAAATGATGCTAAAACAGTAGAAATAAAATCCTATACTAATGTGCTAAGGGTTAGGGCCCTAAAACAAGGGTTATATTCACTATACAGTGAATAAAACCCAGTTTCAAAACACAAAAAAAAAATGGCCGAATTGAAATTCTGAAAAATAGAGATGTTTAGAGGGCTGAAAACTGAGTTTCTAGCCACCTAAATGATGTTAAAGCAATGGATATGAAGTATTTAATTAATACACTAAGGGTTGGGGCTTTAAAACCAAGGTTTTTATCACTATACAGTGATAAAAACTGTGTTTTAAAACCCTTTTTTCCAAAAGTACGAAAATGAAAACAGAGTTTTTAAACCAATGGAAAGAGCTCCTTTGCTCTAGATCCCTGCAAATAAAATTATAAGAGCTGCACAATGTAAACCAAGAGGTGAGCACAATAATAAATTCTACAAAATACTTTGTAAAATTTTACTAATCTACTCACAAATGCAGATAGAAATACTTCTATCTACAAGTCTCCACAAAATACTTTGTGGAGAGCTATCTAAGTAAATACAAGTACAAATCAAATAAATAAACAACAGGTTACCTCACAAAGAAACATGGAATGTAGAAGAGACACCAAGACTTCCTCCAAAGATTGCTTGATTAAAATGGCCCAACTAGGGCAAGAAAATTACAATAGCACAAGAGCTTGAGAGAAGAGTAGAGAAATATTCCTGGAGCATAACAATAGCATGAGAGATCATGTCCAATGAGGGAGTGAGACTGTGATTATATAGTTAAGGAAGACCCCAACCCCTTGAAGATCAACGGCCAAGATTAGATCTAGATCTAGGTTAAATCTCTACCACTAGATCTAGGTATTTGACTTTTATTTCCTCTCAATCAATCTCCACCCTTAGATTATTTTTTAATCAATGGCTTAGAAGCTTGATCCATGTCTCATTTATTTCCACCCTTAGATCTAGGGTTTTGACCAAGTGCCCACCCTTAGATCTTTTTTGTGGTTAAAAAACGTGGGCCCTCCTCCAAATTAGACGCCTTCCTCTAAATATGGCGGCCTCTTCCAAGCTAGTGCCCCTCTACATGTGAGTAGCGCTCCTCTAAATGCATGGACGTCCTACTATATGTAGTGCCCTCCTTTAAGATGGTTCCTGTCCTTAAAATGGTAGCGCCCCTCTATTATTAGCTAGACGCCCTCCTTTGTATAGTGCCCTCTATATTTGGGTGACGTCTTCTCTATTTTAGCACCTCACTATTTGTGCTAGCGCCCCTCCAAATTTGGTGTAGAGCCTTCATTTTACACTAGCGCCCCCTCTTTGGAGGCCCTTTAGCTTGAGCGCTTTACTTTAGTGAGGCTTTTCCACTTAAAATGAGCTATAAATTTGGATTTGACCATAGCCTTTTCCTCCAAAATAATTATTCAACCTTTAGACTTAGGCTATAAATAAATTTCACCTTAGATTTAATTTTTCAAATTAATATTTTTAAATTTTTCCAATTTTGACTTAGGAAAAATTAAAAATAACTTGAAAAAATTATATCTTGGCCATGGGGGGGTGGAAAAATTTTGGAATAAATTTTCCTAGGATTGGCAACCCCCAAACAAAATTACCATGGAATTATTTGATTTTTTCCTTCAAAATCAAATAATATGAATTTTTGACTTAGGGAATTAATTAATTCCCTAGGAAAAATAGACCTTGCTTAGCCAAAAATGGTCTATCTCCTCAACCACTTGTCTGAATGACATGGGACTCGAAGCAGTGGCTTAGGGGGTTTCATAGAAATTTTACTTCGCATTCATAGCCCCTATTACAAAATTCCATGCTTGAGCAATTACATTATTACATCAAAACTGAGTTAATTAACCAGCAAGGGGTGAAGTTAATTAACTAGAAAAAATTAATAAAAATACAACAAACACAACGAAAATCCGCAAGACTCTATACAAATGTCTAGAATGGTCATGAATAAAATTTTGACCCTTAGCCACCCCATGGACTTGACTGCTAGAACGCCCGTCACCACTTTGGAGGATTTTGAGTGAAAAACCAAACCAATTAAAATCGTTGATACAACAAGATCAATTGGAAAGGGAAAAAACACTCAATGAGGGGACTTCCCTAACAACCAGTTCCATGGTGTGGAATCCATATCATATGACCCATACTAGTACATATAATTACATTAATTTTCCCATGCAGGGGAGCGGACATTTCGTTTTACAAAGGGGCAATTGCCCTGCAGAAGTGAAAAATCCTTAGATCTTTCCAAGGTACAATTATGTACATCTTCATGTACATGGAGTTGCCACCTAGTCGAAATAGGTGGGAAACAGAGCCCATGCATTCACACTCTTTGATCCCATGCCTTCTCTATGTTCCTACATGATCACTTGCACACATCCTCTCTGTGTAAATGAAGATGGAGACATGATACACTCACTTGGACAGTTATTTCACCTATCTAGAGCTCATTTCATCTCTACTAGTTTGAATTTCAAGTGATCTCATCATCTTGGAGCTGATTATAAGTCTCAAGATCCTTTATTATTTCCTTCACATCATTGGATCTTAGTTGTTCTACATGGTCCTACAGCTATCCTTGATCTAGGTGAGCAGATTTATCTTCTTCCCAAGAAGAAGATTCCTCTAGACATCAGCATTTAGTTTGGAGCAGCAGCAACACCAGTAGTTCAACATTTTTGGTATTTATTTTCATGTCCTTTCTTGAGGTAGGATTTTCCCCTTGAGGTTTTGCCTCTTTCCTCATTTTTTTGGACAACATAAATTGTAAAAGGGTGACCATAGCTTTATTGATGGGCCCTATAGGAATATATATTTATGATTAGTTCAGGGATATCATCATAAAGTCAGGATTAAAGAGGGGTTTTGGATTATAATAAACCCACTCATAAAATAATTAACCATTATTTTATGACTGCGTTTATTATATTCCAACATGTACTCCTTTTTTGAAAACAGTGGAGGAAAACTCCTGGAACAGGAAGCCCTAGTTTACCAATTTCTTCTGCAGAAATGCCTGATACTGTTTCTACGGTATCTATAAAATTAATACTCCTCTATGTCTAAAATTTCATACTAAGGTAACCTCATCTATCCTTGTTCCATCACAATAGGTTTCATCAGAATTGGTTTCACTAATGGGGACTTATAATCGTTTTCCCAAGGTGACCTCTGTCAGGACTATTCAACATAGCGAAGTTGTATGGACATCCACATGTCATTGTTTCATCTTCGAGGTATGAAACCTTTAATACAGAAATTACATTCCATGAAATCTCTAGAACATCTTGATAAATTTCATTTGTACCTTCGTATCCTGATATATAGCAATTCGCACAGGTGTCATGTTTGGGGAGGAATCCTGGGAGAGGCTGGAACCCTAACTTGGAGGAATCATATCTCCTACAATATAGCAAATCTGAGGTTGATACTTGGCAAAAGTGTACACTAGGAACTTATCTTCTCTCTGTGAAAGTTTCAACACCTGAGCCATCTTCAATATCGAGATATAGCAAATTTACCAAAACTATTCGTTTTAGTATTTTAGGGTTTTTCAGGCCCAGGATCAAACTAGGGTTTGAATTTCCAAGAGTTTCACTCGACCAAAAATATTGAACCAGGTCTCTAAAATTTTATTTTGAAGAGGAGAGAAATCCTATGCTGGGCTCACTCAAAAAATCCTCTTCTATAACAAGCCCTAATTTCCCGCACCAAAAACTGAAAATGTCTGTAATCAAAATCCGCTTTGATAGAAAGGTGCACCCTTTAATGGAGAGTTATCCTGGCCTTATTTTTCTGATAAATTGTGGAGAGAGACCCAAAAAGTAATAATCCCTATCTTCTGCAGTTGCACAATGTCTTCTTCTCAAGTTAGCTTTGATACCATGTTAGATTTTTATCATTTAAGCAATATGATCTTAGGATCTTATCAGAGAGAATAACATGCACAACAATAAACACAAGAGACAGGAGACACAAATAATTTTCCTCAGGGAAACCATAAAGGAGAAAACCCCACAACTTCCTCAAATATAGAATGAGCACCAATGGCAGCAGCAAAACCCGAAAACAGAAAAGATGATCTCCAACAGCTTGTTCTCTCTCTCTCTCACTCATGCGCCCCAATGAGTGAGTGTGTGTGTGATAAATAAAGAGTCTCGCTCTCTATTTATATTATTTTTTTCACTTAATTTCCACTTCAAAATGTCGGCCCCACTTAACAATTACTTACTAGGGCTGACATATTTAGGAGAGTCTAATAACCCTAGTGTCCCACAATTGTGGGGACTTTGCCCTCCCATCAACAAGGAGGGTTAAACTTGACACAATTGTGGGGACTATTTCCCTAAATTACAATGGAGGGTTAACCTTGATTAATTTACATGAATTGTTTACATTATTGAGTCTCCTGATCGAAACATCGGGGCATGACATGACTCAATTACATTATAGATACTTCCCAAAATAAACATCGGGTTTCAATACATAAGATATACAAGTGAATACATTCCAAAGTTACAAATACATCAACATAAATAATAGTCCATTCATCCATAAACCATCAGTAGTTTACTTATCCATTCAAATATATCAACATTATATTGGTTCACAACAAGGTAGTGGGGAAATGACACTGTTTCTTCATTGTTTAACATTTATACATGAAATATTTTGGGTATTTTGACCTGAGAGTCTTCTAAAATTTTAAATACAGAAATAAAAATCAATTCATCCATAAACCGTCAGTATTCTACGTATCCATTCAAATCCATCAACATTACATTGGTTCACAACAAGATAGTGGGGAAATGACACTATTTCTTCATTGATTAACATTTTTACATGAAATATTTCAGTATTTTGACCTGATATTCTTCTAAGCTTGAAATACAGATAATTTAGATCAGGATATAAAATAATGGGGCATTAGAAGTGTTACGGAGAGAAATTTCTATGGCTTGGGGTACCACAATAGACATCTTGACTCCAGAAATCAATCCTTTCCAATATGCAAGAGAAATCAAATATCTAACACTAAAGGATTAAAACTCGTACCTTATTCTAGACGGTTGAAGTAGATCCCCGTTGAGCTTTCCAACTCCAGCTTAAATTGATAAATTACTTCCTCAATAATCAGTAAACAAGACAAGCATGCTATATATATTGGTGTTAGATCTACTCTAGCATATATAATCAACAACGTATAAGCATTTGAAATCATCCATGGATAAAATATTCATTCAAACATACATTATTCGACAGGAAAAGATATTTCTATTAATATAAAATCAGAGATTACAATGAATACAACCTTTGTCAGCATGTCAGTGAATCAGAGAAACTGAATCCCCCACTTGGGCCTCCACCACCTCAATCCTCCATCTTTTAATAGCAAGCTCACAAGCAAAAGGCAAGCTTGGGAAGAACACCAAAGTACTCCAAGGGACAAAGGGATGCAGACTCAAGCATAAGTTCTAGCAACAATGGACTATAGTTTCTTTGCTCTCAATTCTCACATATTCTTCAATGTATCCAAAGGGTTCCTTATATAGCTCTTCAATGGGGCAATGAAGGGTCGAATCCAAGCAATATTAAGGCATAGGGAAGGCCGGGAGACAAGTGAGTTGGATCCATGTCAAGGAAAACTCCAAAATAATTTGGCCTTTTTCGCACATCCCGATGTACACAGTTTTAGCGGTCAAACCCGCTTATATACACAAGAAAGGGTTTAAAATTCACGCATAGCAAATTAATCATGTTTTTAGGGATGATTTTGGAAACATCAAAGGTGTAAAAAATGTCCATGGGGTCCAACGAGTCTACAGAGGGACAGGGGAAGGCCATACAAGTGTGATTCACTAGGTGTGGTAAAATCAGCTATAATAAGAAGCTTCCCCAAAGAGATCAATAGCTCACCCAAAGCACAATCCCTCCATGAGCAAGAATGTGCAATAAAAACTGGAAATGGTTGAGATAAAATGATGAAATAGAAGGAACCATGAGCTACCCTGTAGCTTAAAGATGCAAATACAACTCCATTAAAGCTCCAAGAAAGATCCGAGTGGCCTCTCCAAATACCAACTTGGATGGGAATATTTCACCCTCGAAAGCGGCTAAGGCAAGAAACTAGTCATCCACTAGGTCTCTCAATTCACAAATGAAATTTTCTCAAATTATCAAAAGATATTCTCTTGGTTGATTTCTGCATTTTATAAAAATCTTTATCCTTTTAAGGTTACCAATCCATCCACAAACTCAAGAAAATTCGGATTTAGGCATGGGCTCAATATTTTCCACGTGTCCTCCCTTTCCTAGTCTTCCATCTTCCCCCAATTTGAGTAGGAACCCATTGAGCTTCCCAAATTACATGAGAACCCTATTGGATGCTCTATTTCAACCTAAAATTTCAGATATTTCATATGTCAGACTTCTTATCTGATTTGTTTCATAGGTGTCATAGCATTTTCATCATTGTTCTCATATAGCTAGGGAATCTAGTCCAAGTGTCTCACTAGCTCAAAAATGACTCTTCCTCTCCCATGTAAGTTACATTTCCTTCCAAATTCGACCTAAGATTTATATGGAAAGGTGTATTATCCTTTTGACTCATCCAAGAACATATATGTTTCCCATGGATTCGAAATTACAAGAGGAGGATGCCATGTGGCATAGAAAATCTAGCTTGTGTGGGTCCCACATCCTCCATGTGTATTCATGATCAATTTCCACTTTTATTTTCCCTTTTATTTATTTATTTATTTATATCCTTTATTAAATATTTATTCCATTATAATGGTCAAACATCATTTATTTTCCCCCTTATTCCAAATCCCAAAGCTTCCACCCCCAACCTAGGAAACTAGTAATTTCCCTCCTTGGCAATTATTTGACCCTTAGCATCAATTTGACAAAATCTCATGAAAATGGAAAATGTGATCAGGCCATTGTGATTCAATGCAAAATTTGGGACATGAACAATCCTCCCTTCCCAATATTGCTTGTTGTCAAGCAATTTCAAACATGGGTGTTGAAGAACCTACTTTCTGTATGATTCTATGAAGTTGCCACTAAGTTGCCCAACTTTGAGTCTTTGAGATTCCATGAAGATTTTTGAGAGGAACCACCATGATTGCTGCTGCACTAATATGATTAAAATAAATTTATTAAGTGGGGAACCCATCTCCCATACTTCTTGTTTCCCCAAAAAAATGAAATCAATGGGACTAAAAACTATCCCAGGGTCCCATTGCTTGTATTGCACTCCAACAATTAAGAGTTCTCTCCAACCCATACAATTAGAAAAGAGAATTCCGGGATCCCATTTTCTTGTATGAATTATTCCAAATATCACGTGTACATAATATATATCATCAAATTACATAACAACATAATAAAAATGTACATCATGGAGGTGCCTCATCAAAAAATCATGAAAGTTCTTATACCTCCAAGTGAGTAGACCACCTTTTTCCAAGTGAATACAAGATTCAAGTGACCAATCAAATATGATCCAATGACATAGGTGAGGATCCCATGTCCTATAATGCTTCTCCAAAAGGATGTGATGTGCATTAAAATATTCAGCCATGTATTCTTTCATCCAAGAAGTGAATGGAGAATCTCCACTCAAATCTAAACCAAATAATGAGCAAAAAAATCAAGGATACTTCAAATGACTCAAAGAAGTCTCACCCATACATCCATGGATGAGAGAATAATAATATATAAAAAAGTATACGGCTGGCAACAAAAATTTTCCCTAATCACAAATCTATTCACCCTAGTGTTGGATGAAGTTCCTCCAACATCAAATGAACCAAGTGTTGAGAAATAAAAACCATGAGTTTTCAAGTGACTCAAATGCATATCGTAGGTGCATCCATGTAGATGTCAATCATTATAAAGTAACAAAGGATTTTGCTGAAAAAATGAATAATAATGTTCTCCTACCATGTCATCATAAAAATTAAATTTAGGAGTTCCATACTCCTCATGTGGCACCATAAAAAATAACCTTTTCACCCATACTTCATTGAGAATAATGTTGCAAAACATGGAATTGTAGGGTGTAGGATAATGAAATAACTCACCCAAATGATCAAAGAGTGAAAAATTTTCATCATGGGAAGGATCCATATGGTTAGTATCATGAATCCCCTTCAAAAGTGTGAAACCTTTGTCATAGATTGGTTCCAATCTAGATGAATCATGCTCTTCTTTAAAAACTGTATAACCTTCATCAAGATACAATTCAAGTTCCTCTCCCACCACATCAAGTGTTTGTATATATTCAAGTTCATATTCAAACACATCAAGAACATTAAAATTTCCACATTTCTCATGATCCACCATGTCATGAGAATCCTCCAAACAATCTGCCATTTGACAATCTGAAACATAGGAGGAAAAACAAGTATCTTGCAACTTTTCAAGAATTTACTCATTTTGAATTGTGATATTATGATTATCCTCATTATTATTCAAGTATGCGACATGTAAAAATTTATTAAGCTCAAACAAATGGTTTCTATCAAAAATCAAAGACATGAAATTTCCTTTGATGTGGTACATTGCTCTTTGAATCTTCTCCATGTCTTCAAGGAAGGATGTTTCCTCCAATGAAGTAGCTCTCCAACAATAATTTGGCACTAATTCTTGAGTGACATGGAGTATTCTAACGAACTATTGGGCCTTCTTTTCATTCATCTTTAAGGACCCTTTAAAAAAATTAGGCTCTTGAAAATGAACCTCCTCATATTCTTCCTTCTTGCTTGGACCAACTTCATGAAGCTCAAGCGGTGATGGGGACATCAATATTGTTTCTTCTTCAACTTATACAAGGTATTCATTTTCATGTTTAATTTAATTTTGGCTTGCAGAAACAATTTTAATAGTGATCTCCACGTCACCAACATAAAGGTGTGAGAACCCATCAATAGGTACTCCTCCATAGTTCAAGCATCCATCAGTAGATGCTCTTTGTTTCATTTCCAATGTAGGATGTTTCTCAAAATGATATTCAATATTTTTAATATAAACTTCTTCATACTCATGCGATGTCCCTTCATCTTTTTCAGAGTCACTTGGGAGTGACTTTCGATCCTCTGCATAATGTAATTCTTTTTCTGTTTCACCACCCACAAAACTTGGTGTCTCCTTGGTCTCCTCCATACTTGTGCATTGCTGATTATTCCTTAATGAATTCACATTTGAATTATTTTTCCTAAATTCATTCAACCAATCATAAAAGTCTTCAAAATGAATGGTATTATGTGTCTCTCCATGATGGAAACTTCTACTACCCCCTTCTTCCATCTTAACCCTAAGTTGGTTAGCCATCAATTCGAATCCTTTCATAAGCTGATGGGTCATATTATTGTTTATGTCATAAAATAGAGGTTTCATGATTTTTATATTCTACTCACCAACATATGAGGTTCCCTTTTTGTCCCAAGTCATAGTTTCCTAAAAAAAATGCCTTGTTCTCCTACTTTTGTTTCCTCTTCAACAAAAGAAATTTTGGTCTCAATATATAATGGTGGTACCTGACCTATTGTCCTCATAAATATAAGACAACATCATGTGCCAATATCATGCTTTGATACCACTATAATGTCCCTTTTTGCAATTTTATTAAATGATCAATTTTTAAACTTTTTTCCCTATTTTGACGTTGGACTAATTTCGATGTCTAGGTATCCAAATTGGTCCAAAAGCTCCCAAATATTCACAGAATGTATATGAATGATATTAATTTTTTAATCTAATGTTTAGGGAAGCTTTTTGACCCTCTAAATTCTTTTTCAAACTTGTTTAATATTTTTGTCGAGGTACGCGTTTTGACTAGTAATTTGGGATTCTAATTCCCTCACAATGAATACTGAAAAATGGATTCCCAAATGCACTCAATACAACTCTAATTTCTGAATGGAATCAGGGTAAATGCAAAGGAAATAAATATGAACTCATATGCATTACCATTCAACTTTTAATGTCTGCTATAACTCCCTTAAATCAAATGCAAAAAGACTAGTTTCAACCTTGGGGGAAATTATAGGGAAACTTCTCCAAATGCTATGAAACTCAACAAAATAACTCCAAATTATTATGTACTGAACATCAAACTCATATAATCCATCAATAAAATCCCACTCATCCATAAACCATCAGTATTTTACTTATCCATTCGAATCTATCAACATTATATTGGTTCACAACAAGGTACTAGGGAAATGGCACTGTTTCTTCATTGCTTAACATTTATACATGAAAAATTTTGGGTATTTAGACCTGAGAGTCTTCTGAATTTTTGAAGACATCACCATCCCTATCTTTGAATATTTCCTTCAGTTTCTCAAATTCCAGGTCATGTGCTTCAATTTCCCCTCATCCCTCCATTTTTGAATAACAATTAGTGGGTTAATACGTGGCCTACCTCATTGATTGGCGACTGGAAAGGTATTTTTACAACTTGGATTCATCCAAGTAGAAACTCGTTCTTCTCCAATTCACAAAGGAAAAATAACCCTGAACACATGCCCTTTTTCTTTATGATATCATCGCATTGGTGGTTTTGAGATTGGGAGGAGTGTTTTCTCCTACCGCTTTCTTCCCAATGGAATGATCCTGCACCCACCATGTGGAAGGTGGTAAAAATTCCACTAGGATGATATTCCTCCATTCCTTGTAACACCCCAGTTTTGACCCCATTGCATTAAATGTACATGATGTATATACTGTAATGAATCGTGGTGTGGAGCTAAAGGAAAAATCCCCACCATTGACTTAGTTGTGTTATGTTTTGGCGAACTGAATCGTTTCTGATGGTCTATCGTGGTATATGGCATATTATAAGTTTTGTCATCATGTAAATATGCATATTTAATTAAATAACCCAACCAGCTATGTTCACGGAAACTAAATTGAGAAGGGGCATGATTTTCACAAGGATAAGGGGGGGATGTCAAACCATGAACCAATGGGGAAAAAGCCATGTGTCATATTTCCTTGTCCTATCCAACTACCACCTTAATGTTTGTTGGGTAATTGAGGTAGTTATGGCTGGGAGTGGAGTGTGGCAGGACTATCAGTCCTTGCCCACATGCATACTCCACCAGCGGATTGAACCTCACGATGGGGAGAAGAATGACTATACCCCTCATTCCCTTCACCCCACTATGTCATTCACGCCATTGTCTATTCATCCTCATGCCGGGACGGTTGTCTGTTCATTTTTTTTTTCTCACGCACAGGATTCTTTCCTATTTTGGTCTCATGTAGCCAAGAGAAAGGAGTCATCTCCACTATCATTCACATTTTCCACAAAGAGGAATCTAGTGTGTTTCGATCCGTATTTGGGATTTGGTGTAAATATTCTCTCACGCATTGGGTTTTGCATTGTTGTTACTCACGCAGCAAGCTAGGGCCGTTCGGTCACTATCACCCACAATTTTTCCTGTGGAGAGCCATTTTTACATGTAGGGACTGTGTAAGTTTTCCTTACTAATTTGTGGCTCGTGCATATGTTTTTCCCTCTGTATTTTGGGGTCTAGGGCAATTTTCCCTCACGCACAGGCTGGGAGATTGTATTTTCTTCCCCAATGTGGTCTGTGTAAGTTTTCCTAGTTGCATCATTGTCTAGGATGGACTGTGGTTTTTCCCATGTTGTGAGTTGTGTTTACTGATACATTTTGGGACTGTTGTAATTCTCTTGGGAGTTGTTTTGGCCATGATAGGGCCAAGAACGACTCAGGAGTCGTTTTCCCTATTTAAGTTGTAACTGCTGATTGATTGCATGCGTGCAATGGTTTGTCTTTGGACTGTGTTGGGAGCAGGGATGGGGGATTGGGTTGCTTGATAAACTTGGTGTGTTTGGAAACCACACAAACAAAGCTAGAGGGCTGGATTTCTTCTCCACAACCCTTGAATAACACTAGAAGGGAAGTCAGGGCCTGAGGGACTATGTAGCAAAGAAGGGACTGACTCCTTGTGTTGGGTGTGTGTGGGTGTCTTAGAAGTCAAGCTAGTTATGGTGTAGGTTTTCCTAGCTCTATAATGAGCTCACCATCTTAGCATTTAGCCTTTACCAACTCTTGGATGGCCTGATAAACCTGACCATGTTGGCTTGGTTGTCTTGTTGATGGCCTGATAAACCCAACTGTGTTGTCTTGGCTATGTTTTGTGTATCCTTGGCTATGTGTAAGCCTTCTTGTTCCTTATTCCTTGGAGAATCATGCCCAGCTCAGGGGTGGCAATGTTGCTGAGAGATTAAGAAGCACGCTGGCCTATCGTTGGGGGGAATGTTGCAGCAACGTAGCTGGTTGTGGAACGAGTTCTTTATAAGATAAGTAATCTTGTCTATTTTACTTCTGGAATCCTATTTACTGTTAATGATTATGATGAACATGTTGAATGCTTGTATGAATGTATGTTTGATTCCGTTGCATATGTAATGGTTATACATATTTGCTTCCGCTGTGTATGATAAATAATTGTATCTGTGTATGTTCTACTTCAATGCATTATGTTTCAACAATTTGTTAATGCACTTGTTCATGGGGCTAGTTGCCCAGGTGGTTAAGGCCATGGTAGCGTCCTCTTCGCCAGTCAGAGGGTCAGGGATGTTACAGTGTGGTATCAAAGCTCATGTTTCAACATGGGCCTGAATGGGCCATGAAAGATGCAGTGATAGAGGCAGGATTTCCTTCTACCTAGCAGAGATAAAAAATTTATGACAGAAAACTTCCAAAAATTTGTGTAAGTGTCTGAACTGTCGGTTCATCAGAAAAATTAGTGGCAAGGACTTCCGATGCAGCGGAGAACTAGGCAGAAGCACACCCGATGGAGGATAGTTGGAAGAAAAATTGCAGGAAAATTTTCTAAGTTTTCGTCGGCCGTCGGCGGAACTTAGTGGATGTGGCAGCCATAGTTTCGGCAAAGATCAACCAAAGGCCACTAAAACACCGGCTTGATGTAATTGAAGAAACACCCAATATTGAATTTTGGCGTCAACAAAATTTAGTTGTTTGGACTGCTAAGGCCGTCAGCGGAAAATAGTTGTTGGGTTCGCCGACACATAGCACTTAGTGGTTCTGACCACCAACAAATGTTATGTTCCGTGGAAGGAAGAAGAGAAAAAATTTTGAAAAAATTGTCTAAGTGTTGAAGACCATTGGCAATCGGCAAAAGATAGTGGTTTGGACCGCCGATGCGTCGAAAGAATATTAGCTGAACAGAATGTCGATGAATTCCGAAGGATTTAGTTGTTCGCGCGTCCGGCATTGTGGCTGTTTAGTGGACTATCCTTTTGATGAATAGTTGTTCCGACTACCAATTCCATAGTGATTAGGGGTTCTAACCGCTGATAGGATTGTGGCCATGGAAACCCCAGAGAGTTCACGTGCCTGCCGTTGCGGCTGCCCATGGAACTAGCCACCCGATGAGTAGAGGATTAGATCGCCAACGCGGTAGTGCTTAGTGGATCTGATCACCAATGAACAATAGAGGGAGATAGTTGTTTTGACCACCAAAATGTTGAAATGTTAGTTGGAATGAGACTCGATCCTATACAAGGAAATTTTAAGTTTTCCGTGGGATTTCCTAGTATATTTCGACTGTTTTTCAGTGGGATTTTTAGTTTTTTTTAGTGGATTTTTGGGGTTGAAAAGGAGAAAGTGGTAGTGATCTTATGCTCCAGATTGCACGAAAATCATAGATTTACAAAAAAAAAAAAAACAAGGGCACTGCCCCCTTGAGCCCCATCGTCCCCCTCGGACAGGTGTTCTTTGATGAAGAAAATCTTGTGTTTGGGCAATTTGTTATTTTATGATTTTTCCAGGAGAAGGTAACTAATTCTGATTTATATCAATGTTATGCATCTAACAATTGTGTTACTAACATGTTTGTAGAATCATAGTTACCTTCAAGAGTAGTATTCTAGGTAGTGCAGTTTGGTAAGTAAGTGGTGGTTCAGTTATGAGAACCCATGATGGATATGATGCTCAGGATTCTTATGAGCATGCGAGAGATTCCATGGGAGAAAATGTCTGTAATGGAAATGATGACATAGAGTCTAATGGAAGGAGATTCGAAGAGACACCATTAGATGTTGCAGCCACCATGAGAAGCTTGATCAAAGCCCAGGAAGAGTAGCATCAGTTGAATGCTGCAATGTTGCAGAGTTTAACAGACTTGCAAAGAAATATAGACTCTAGGAAGGGCATAGCAAGACCAAAAGGCAGTAAGAGCAGTACTAGGATAAGGAGAAGAAATTTTAGTGGATCATCTGACTCCGAAGAATCCATCAGGGATTCAAGTTCTTCTTCTCATAATAGAAAAAGAAAGAGACACCATAGGGATCGCTCTCAAGATGAATTTAAGAAAGCTAAACCTCCTACATTTGATGGTGAGGCAAAGACTGGACAAGAGGCTGAAGCTTGGCTTCTTGGGATAAAGAAGTACTTTCAAGTGCATGATTATTCGGGAAACATGAAGGCAAGGGTTTCCATATTCAATCTGAATGGAAGAGCATCCATTTGGTGGGAACACTTCAAGCAAGTAAAGAGGATCAGTGAAAGGAGACTTAAGTGGAAATAGTTCAAGAAGTATTTCAAGCAGAAATACCTCTCTGACAGGTATTATGATCATAAGATTAAGGAGTTCCATGAGCTGAGATTGGGACAGCAGACCATGGAAGAATATGCAAATAAGTTTTTGGAGTTGTTGAGATATGTCCAGTACATAAGAGATGAAAAAGTGAAGGTCTAGTGTTTTCTGAGTGGATTGCCTCAGTCTTACAAAGATAGAATTGAGTTTTATGAACTGAGAACTCTTGAAGAAGCAATAAGGAAGTCTAAGCATTGCTATGAGAAAAGCAAAGGTAAACCAGATTACCATAAGGCATGGAAAAATAAGAAGAATGAGAAGTTTGACCAAAGGAAGAAAGTTTTCAAACCTTCTAACTTCAGGAGTCAGCAGTAGAAGCCATGTCAAGCTGCGAGTAAGCCAGTTGGAGTGATAGGAGAAAAACCTAAGGATCCACAATAGAATAGAGGACCACTTCAATGTTGGAAATGTGGAGGACCCCACATGCGCAGAAATTGTCCACTCGAGAATGAGAGTGAAAGACCAGCTTACAACATTCAAGAAGTAGAAACAGTGGGTCAAGTAGCAAGGGCAGTCCCTAGGATTTATGCAGCAGTAGAGGACCACTGGGTAGATCACCAGTCAGCTGTGGTTGAAGTTGCAGGTAAGATTGTTGAGCAATCTATTTCTATTTTGATTGACCCTGGTTATACGCACAGATACATTACTCCTAGAGTAGTGGAGATTTGTGCTTTTAAGAAAGTAAAGCATAGGAAGTCTTGGTTAGTCCAGCTAGCCACTAGAACTAAGAGAAAGGTCAATGAAGTGGTAGAGAAATTTTTGTTGGTCATGAATGGATTGGTCACTTGTGTAGATCTGAATGTTCTACCACTTGGTTCCTATGATGTTCTCATTGGAATGGATTGGTTAGAGGCTCACAGGGTGAATATTTATTGTTACAATAAGAATTTCGAATGCATGAATGAAAAAGGGAACCTAGTAGTTGTGAAAGGTATTCCAAAGATGATTTCAGTACGACAGGATTCAGCAATGCAATTAAAGAAGTTCTCTAGGAAGGGTTTCTAGTTGTATGCAGCTCATATTTTGGAGACATTAGGAGATGAAACTCCTAGGTTGGAGAACTATCAGGTGTTACAAGAATTTAGCGACGTGTTTCCTGATGAGATTCCAGGGCTTCCTCCAAAGAGGGACATTGATTTCACTATTGAAATTGTGCCAGGAGTAGCACCAGTTTCCAAGATATTAAATTGAGCACATAGATCTGTGGACAAACACACAACTCACATGATAGATCACACAATTTACTCAGTTATTGAAGAATGACAGTGCAAAAATGGCTTGCAGTTGTGAATGCTTTTCATTAATCAAAGAGTAATTAGATAGATAATTACAATGAAGTACAATGGCTTTAATAGCCACAAGCAATTCGAATCCACATGAGGAAGTTCAAATTGATTAGACTCTACTTGACTATAGGTAACCAATACCTTGTCTAAATCACTATCGGAGGACTCAATAGTTAACTAACCTTGTCTAAACCATAACAGGAGTTCATCGTAGCTATAAAACATAACTCAAGTGTTACATTCAGTGTTGAATAAGGTTAACTGACAGTGGTAGGTGAGAAATGTGCCCCACATGTGTTCAGTCAAGTAAACCTAGTGCTAACTGAATGTAGAAGACTAGAACTGAATGTAACTGACTCCTAACTTAGCTTGACTAGTCATTAACTGAAGTGAATTGACCTTGGTTGGTTTCAACACTCCCAGTGGCTTCCTAAATTGTAGGGATTGGTCTAGGAGGCTCCTAAACTGATGCAATCAAGTGCAATCAGTGGTAGTGAGCCTCAATTAGTGTTCCCCACACTTGAGTAACTGAAACATGTGCCCCAATTAGGTCAAGTAGACTCAATGGTGTTAATGACTATAAATGGACTAGATGGACTCCCAATTTAGACATGACTCCCGATTTAGACATATGACCAAATTTGGACAAGGGAGGATTAATAATCCTAACACAAGACACCCTACAGGATGAGTACACTAGAGATGCTAGAGCTGAAGATGCAACTGCAAGAGTTGTTGGAAAAGAAGTATATCCGACCGAGTGTGTCTCCTTGGGGAGCACTAGTTCTGTTTGTAAAGAAGAAATATGGTACACTCAGGTTGTGTATTGATTACGGACAATTGAACAAGGTTACTGTGAAGAATAAATATCCTTTGCCTAGGATTGATGACCTCTTTGATCAAATGAGAGGAGCAAAGGTATTTTCCAAAATCAACTTGAGGTTTGGTTACTATCAGGTGAGAATCAAGGATGAAGACATTCATAAGACAATGTTTAGGACAAGGTATGGACATTATGAGTTTGTAGTGTTACCATTTGGTCTCACAAATGCACTAGCTACATTTATGTGCCTTCTGAATAGTGTCTTCAGCAGATATCTGGACAAGTTTGTTCTTGTTTTTCTTGATGACATTCTTGTTTATTCTAAGAATGAGGAGGAACATGAAGAGCATTTGAGATTGACATTGAATTTGATCAGGGAGCATCGGCTATATGTGAAACTGAGCAAGTGTGAATTCTATAGAGATAGAATTCAGTATTTGGGTCACATTATCTCAAAGGAGGGTATATCTGTAGACCCTGAGAAGATCGAAGCCATTATGAATTGGCCTACTCCAAGGAATGTGATAGATGTGAGATCTCTTATGGGACTTGCAAGATACTACCGGAGGTTCATTGAGGGATTCTCCAAAGTTGCACATGCCATCACTTCTTTGAAAAAGAAGGGAATGAATTTCAAATGGACATCGAGGTGTGAAGAAAGCTTCCAGCAGTTGAAGAATCTTCTCACCAGTGCACCAGTATTGAAGGTTGTATACCCAGGGAAAGACTTTGTGGTGTGTACCGATGCATGTAGACAAGGGCTTGGAGGAGTCCTTATGTAAGAAAACCACGTGATGTGTTATGAGTCAAGAAAGCTAAAGGAGCATGAGAAGAACTATGCCACTCATGATATAGAGCTTGTAGCCATAGTACATGCCCTCAAGATGTGGAGGCATTACTTGATGGGTAGAATATTTGAGCTCAGAATAGACCATTGTGGTCTGAAGTATTTGTTTGATCAACCTACTCTGAATGATAAGGAAGAAAGATGGCTGGAATTTCTATGTGAGTTTGATTTTGAAATCAAGCACATAAAGGGAAAGGAGAATAAGGTAGCTAATGCACTCAGCAGGAAGTTGCAAGAAATGCATGTGGCATCCCTTAGTATTTGCCAGTCATATTTGAGGTAGCAGATTGTTAGTCATGCTGTTGGAGATGAATTGTATGAGCAGGTAAAATCCAAATTGCAGCAGAAAAGTCTTGAGAAGAGGTATGAGGGATATAAATTGGAAGAAGATGGACTTCTCACTTATAAAGGTAGAATTTATATTCCAGATGTAGCAGATTTGAGGAGAGTTTTTATGGATGAAATCCATCAAGCTCCATATTCCGGTCACCTAGGATACCAAAAGACCATTGCTACAGCCAAGAAGTAGTACTTTTGGCCAGGAATGAAGAAGTAGTACTTTTGGCCAGGAATGAAAAGGGATATGACTGAGTACATTTCAAGGTGTATGAAATGTCAACAGGTAAAGGTTGAGCATCAACACCCTGCAGGTTTGTTGCAGCCTTTGCTAGTTCCGGAATGGAAATGGGAAGTTATTTTCATGGATTTTATTACAGGATTGCTAATGACTTGGAGAAAACATGATTCCATCATGGTTGTGGTAGACAAGTTGACAAAAGCGGCACATTTTATAGCAGTGAAGTCTACACATAAGACGGATGACATTGCAAAGATATTCATAAAGGATATTTTCAAATTGCATGGATTGCCTAAGGCAATAGTCTCTGACCGTGATGTCAAGTTCACTTCCAATTTTTGGAAGGGGTTGTTTGCAGATTTGGGTATAAAGCTAAACTTCAGCACTGCATACCATCCTCAAACAGATGGGTAGACAGAGAGAGTGAATCAGGTGCTTGAAGACATGCTTCACATGTACATGATGGACATGCCAACCAAGTGGGAAGATTACTTACACTTGGTAGAGTTTTCTTATAACAATGGACAGCAGGCATCCTTGGGGATGAGTCTGTATGAAGCTTTGTATGGAAGAAGGTGTAGGACACCAGTGACTTAGGATAACCCAGTGAATAGGGTTGTTCTTGGACCAGAGTTGCTCAAGGAAATGGAGCAAGAGGTTGTGAAGATCAGGCAGAATCTGAAAGAAGCACAAGCTGACAAAAAAGCTATGTAGACAATCATAGGGTGAGCAGGGAGTTCAGTGTTGGGGATCATTTTTACCTTAGAGTGAGGGAAAAGAAGAGTTCCTTGAAGCTTGGAAGTTGTGGCAAGTTTTCCCCTAGATACTATGGGCCATTTGAAGTGCTTGAAAGAATAGGGCCAGTTGCATATAGACTTGCATTGCCTCCTAGCACTAGAGCTCATAATGTTTTTCATGTTTATTTGCTAAAGAGATATGTACATGATCCTAACCATGTGATAAATTGGGATGTGATTCAGGTGGAACCTGAGGGAGAGTTTCGAATCGAGCCAATGCGCATCCTCGACAGGAAGGTCACAATGCTCCAGAACTGGGCCATAGGTCAGGTAAAGGTGCAATGGAAGCACTATAGACCTGAAGAGGCTACATGGGAGCTAGAGGATGCCATGCGGTTGGCACATCCATTTTTGTTCAATTTTGTGAAACACTGAGGCGGTACCAGTGTAGAATTTTGTTCAAATTTTCTAAAGCACTGAGGACAGTGCTATTGAAGGGGGATGGGAATGTAACACCCTGGTTTTGACCCCGTTGCATTAAATGTACATGATGTATATACTGTAATGAATCGTGGTGTGGAGCTAAAGGAAAAATCCCCACCATCGACTTAGTTGTGTTATGTTTTGGAGAATGGAATTGTTGTCGATGGTGTATCATGGTATACGACATATATTAAGTTTTGTCATCATGTAAATATGCATCTTTAATTAAATAACCCAACCAGCTATGTTCGCGGCAACTAAATTGAGAAGGGGCATGATTTTCACAAGGATAAGGGGGGGGATGTCAAACCATGAACCAATGGGGAAAAATCCATGTGTCATCTTCCTTGTCCTTTCCAACTACCACCTTAATGTTTGCTGGGTAGTTGAGGCAGTTATGGCTGGGAGTGGAGTGTGGCAGTACTGTCAGTCCTTGCCCACACACACACTCCACCAGTGGATTGAAACTCACGATGGGGAGAAGAATGACTACACCCCTCATTTGCTTCACCCCACTATGCCATTCACGCCATTGTCTATTCATCCTCACGCCGGGACGATTGTCTGTTCATTTTTTTTCTCACGCATAGGCTTCTTTCCTGTTTTGGTCTCACGCATCCAGGAGAAAGGAGTTGTCTCCACTGTCATTCACATTTTCCACAAAGAGGAATCTGGTGTGTTTCAATCCGTATTTGGGATTTGGTGTAAATATTCTCTCATGCACTGGGTTCTGCGTTGTTGTTACTCACGCAACAAGATGGGGCCATTCGGTCACTATCACCCACGATTTTTCCTGTGGAGAGCCATTTTTACATGCAGGGACTGTGTGTAAGTTTTCCTTACTGATTTGTGGCTCGTGCATATGTTTTTCCCTCTGTATTTTGGGGTCTGGGGCAAGTTTCCCTCATGCATAGGTTGGGAGACTATATTTTCTTCCCCAGTGTGGTCTGTGTAAGTTTTCCCGGTTGCTTCGTTGTCCAGGATGGACTGTTGTTTTTCCCATGTTGTGAGTTGTGTTTACTGATACGTTTTGGGACTATTGTAATTCACTTGGGAGTCATTTTGGCCATGATAGGGCCAAGAAGGACTCAGGAGTCATTTTCCTTATTTAAGCTGTAACTGCTGATTGATTGCATGCATGCAATGGTTGGTCTTCGGACAGTGTTGGGAGTAGGGATGGGGGCTTGGGTTGCTTGATAAACCTGTTGTGTTTGGAAACCACACAGACAAAGCTAGAGGTCTAGCTTTCTTCTCCACAACCCCTGAATAGCACTGGAAGGGAAGTCAGGGCCTGAGGGACTGTGTAGCAGAGAAGGGTCTGACTCCTTGTGTTGGGTGTGTGTGGGTGTCTTAGAAGTTAGGATAGTTCTAGTGTAGGTGTTCTTGGCTCTGTAATGAGCTCACCAGCTTAGCATTTATCCTTTCCCAACTCCCGGATGGCCTGATAAACCTGACCATGTTGTCTTGGATGTCTTGTTGATGGCCTGATAAACCCAATTGTGTTGGCTTGGTTGTGTTTTGTGTATCCTTGGCTATGTGTAAGCCTGGTTGTTCCTTATTCCTTGGAGAATCATGCCCAGCTCAGGGGTGGCAGTGTTGCTGAGAGATTAAGGAGCAGGCTGGCCTATGGTTGGGTGGAACGCTGCAGCGACATAGATGGTTGCGGAACGAGTTCTTTATAAGATAAGTAATCTTGTCTATTTTACTTCTACAATCCTATTTACTGTTAATGATTATGATGAACATGTTGAATTATTGTATGAATGTATGTTTGCTTCCGTTGTGTATGTAATGATTATACATCTTTGCTTCCGCTGTGTATGATAAATAATTGTATCTGTGTATGTTCTACTTCAATGCATTCTGTTTCAACAATTTGTTAATGCACATATTCATGGGGTTGGTTTCCCAGGTGGTTAAGGCCATGATAGCATCCTCTTCGCCGGTCAGAGGGTCGGGGACGTTACATTTCTAGTGCATGTTTCAGGAATGGAACGTATCTCTATTGTATATCTAATACTCCACTCATCTTATGATGTCAATGATGTGCCCCCTTTAACCTCTACCTTTTCATATTTTGTTATCCACTGACCTTTTTCTCCTGACATGCAACTTCCTTCAGCATACTCATTTGCTTTTCCCTTCATCATGAGTTGTTGATTATATCAGCCTTTTAACCTTTTCCTTTTATTTTCGATGATAAACTATCTTTTACCACCATCGTCGATCAAACTTGATCGTAAACCTTCTATTCTAATCATTCTTCTATCATCAACCCAATCTTTCACTGTGCATCTTCTGCTAGTGAAATTCTTACTCACCATTGATCTTTCTACCACATAGATATGTACAGTCAATATTTTCTTCATAAACCACAAGTGTCCTTTTTTGTTCCTTAAGCCTCTTTTAAATTTTATCATATGGTTTCATGGCAAAAATGAAAACCATTGTTTCTATTTTTCCTCCATTCTACCCCACAATCTCATTAGAAAAGCTTCAAAATTTTAAGCTCCTTATTGGGGCTTAATCCCCCTCCTCTGACCAATAACCAAAATAGTGCTAACACCCCTTTTTCTCTCTAATCACCCTAAGATCCTCCCCAAACCTCAAATTACCCCCCTCCCCAACATTTTAATGTTATCATCACAAAACTAAAAAATATACTTTTAATGTTAAATATCACATGCATATTTTAGTGAGAAAAAAAGTGTGCAAAAATACATATGCCTTATGATTACATATGTTCCTAACCCCCCAAATTTCCTATTACATACAATGTGCAACTCCTAAATACCTCCACATTAATATATAGCCCTCATCAAACCCCTAACATCCCTTTCTTCTATCTCTCTATCACATACACACGCACATCCATATGTATGCCATTACAACTAATATCCCCCATCCTCTCTCTCCCCCTTCCTCTCTCACACACACACACACATTCCTATGTCTCCCCAGGCTCCAAAGGGAGACACCTCTTCCCAAGCAAGTAAGTAATTAAATATGTCTCCTAGAAGTGTAGAGGGTTAGGAAGCAAGTTAAATGAAGAATCCCTGGAAGATATAATTAGAATGTCGATGCCTGAGATACTTCTAATCCAAAAGACGAAAATGGAGGACTTTGATCTCGTCCAAGCAAAAAAAACATTTTGGAAAAAGGGTCATGGAAAATAAGTGAGTTCAAGAGGAGCCTCAGGAGGAATCGACACCTATTGGGATAGTTTAAAGTTCGACCTGATTGAAGAAGAAAGTAACATCCACTGGATTTTCACCAAATTCCTTCATAAAGACTTCGGTCACCATGTAATTCTTTTTTAATTTAGATGTTCCTATTCTGCTGTCTAAGAAAAGAATCTGTTGGGACTCCTTAAATTCCTTCCTTAGCATGCACAACAATGAGAATGTTATTATTGGAGGGGACCTCAATATCACCCTCTCTGTAGTGCAGAAAAAGGGGGGCTCCCCAATTAGAGACATAGCTAGAGAATGTGTAGAGGATCTCATCCTGGAATGGGATTTGGAAGATATCAAACCATCCTGAGGGAAGTTCACTTCAACAAATAAAAGGTTGGGTCTAGGTGACATTACAGCCCATATGGATAGAGTCCTTGTCCAAACCACCTTCCTGGCATTTGGTTTAATGGCGACCTCGAAAATACACCCTAACTATGTCTCAGATCATAATCCCATTCTCCTAGATCTCTCTTTAGAAACAAATCTTGGTCCCATTCCCTTTTGGTTCAGCCCGATATGGATTAATTAAGAAGGGTTCCAGGAGGTTGTCTTTGTTAATTTGAGCAGGAAGGTCCAACACTCTTTGTTCTATGTGTGGGAAGAAAATTTGAGAGGCCTTAAAAGAGCTTTGAAAAGATGGGATAAATTAATCAAACCCCCATCCTCCAAAAGAAAAGATTCCCAGGAGGCCCTCAAGCTTCATCAGTTGGCCTTAGAGGATGTCACAGTCACCCAGGATTTGTTGAACCAAGAATCTGACCTTCAAAAAGTGCTCCACCAGGCCTGCAGAGAAGAGGAATAATTATGGCAGAAGAAGTCCAAATTCTTTGGCTCCAAGATGGAGATAAGAATACCAGTTACTTCCACAAGAAAGCAAAAGCCCACGAGCACTTAACTATTAATGAAATTCAGTATCAGGGACAAGAGATAAAATATTTTGAAGGTATTAAGAAATATGCTCACTCTTTCCTCAAATACTTGTACACAGCTTCTCATGAGGTCCCCATTGATTCAAACTCCTATCATTTGTCCCTGGTCCCCCAGCTTGTCCAAAATGAGGATAATATGAGTCTAACAGCCCCAATAAACATGCAAGAGATCAAAAAATCCATGGATCACATGGAAGTTGATAAGGCCCCTGGGCCCGATAGCTTCACGGCATGGTTTTATAAGGCATGCTTTCCAATCATTAAGAAATATTTGCTGCGAATGGTCAAGAAATCCCAAATCTACTCGAACTCAGGGGAAGCACCAATTCATAATTCTTAGTGCTAATTCCTAAAGAAAAAGGGGCAAGCAATTTCAATAGATACCTCCTAATATCTCTTTGTAATACAGGATACAAATTGGTTACTAAAATTATGGCCAATAGGCTAAAGAAAATTATGCCATACATTATTTTGGAAAACCAAGGTGGCTTCATCAAAGGGCATCAAATGTTGGACAACATAGTGTTGTTTTAGGAAGCCATCCATTAGAGCTGTCAATCAAAATAAAAAGGTATGGTTATTAATATATATCTTTCTAATGCATTTGATAGAGTTACACATGATTTCCTTTTCATATTTATGGATAAATTGGGGTTTTCTAAAGAGTTCACAAGCTGGGTGAAAGCCTATATCTCCTCTCCTTGGATTTTCCCATTGGTGAATGGATGCTCAGCAGACTACTTCCAAGCCTCAAGGGGACTAAGGAAAGGATTCCCATTGTCACCTCTTCTATATTCCATCCAAGCCTTAGTTCTAAGATTCTAGTTGGATCATTTCCAATAGATCCATTCCCTAACGGGCCTCAAAATGGTTTCAAACATCAACTACATCAATCATGCACAGTTTGAAGATGACACTCTACTTCTAGGAGGAGCCAGTGTCATTACTACAAGGACTTTTAATTAGGATCTTGACAGATACAAAAATATATCAAGAAGCAAAATGAATTTCCAAAAAAGTAATATCTACAGTTGGAACAGATCACCAAGAGAGATGCTTGAAATCACCAAAGCTTTAGAGATGGAAGGAACCATGACCTAGGAATTGTTCAAGTATTTGGGAATTCCAATCTTCAAAGCTTTCGCTAAAGTGGCTCATTGGCTACCCCTTCTAGAAAAATTGAAACTCCGCATTCAAGAATGGAGAGCTACTTGGTTAAACCTTGCAGGGAAAGTGGTCCTACTAAAGTTTGTCCTAACAGGTATTCATATCTACTAGAACTCAATCCTCCTCACTCCAAAAACCATCACCCTAAAAATTAATGGTCTGTTGAGAATATTTCTATGGGAAGGTGGAAGGTAGAATGAGAGGAATCTTCACTTATTAATCTAGGATAAAATTAAAAATCCACTACTAGAAGGAGGCCTTCACATATGAGACGTGGCTACCCAAAATTTATATATGGGGTCCAAACTTCTGTGGAATTTAATATCTGAAAAATCGTCCTGGAGCAAGCAATTACTCTATAAAAAATACTTCAACGGACACCAGATAAGATGCTTGGACCAACCACCAAAAGTTCCAAGAAGCACGTTGATCTTCTTTCTCTACCTTAGATCTCTTAACCATTTCAAATCTAAGATGAATTGGATACCTGGTAATAGAAAGCACATAAGGATCTGGGAGGATTCAATTCTAGGGGATCCTCTGCTAGACCATCTTGAAGTCCTGACCAATATTAAAATCTAGCTCTAGTCCATAAATGACCTCATGCTCTGGGACATCTCTTGATAGGAAGAAGATGAGGATCGAAGTTGGAAGGACTGGGACCTGGGGAACTATCCAGAAAGGATGGATATTGAAGCCAAAGCTCTGCTAGAGGTTCTACAAGGGAATGCTACCATTAAACCCCTAGAAAAATACAAAAGAGGATGGGGCACATCCATTGAAAAGTACTCAGCAACTGCAGGGTATAAGTCTTTGCAGAACGTCTCGCACGTCCCTCCAGATCCAACTCCATGGAAGACAATTTGGTCCTTTATCTCGATCCCCAAAATCGACATGTTCACTTGGATGCTGGCCCACAAATGTATCTTAACAAGTGAAAATTTAAGAAGAAGAGTTTGGGAAGGCCCTTATAGATGCCCATTGTGCATGAAAGAGGAATAAAACATAGATCATTTGCTTCTAGCTTGCCCTTACGTAAAACCAGTCTAAGACTATGTCTTGAAGTTAGGACTAGATCATTTCTCTCTACCCATGAACATACCTAATATCCTAAGTAGCTGGGCTAATTGATCCCTGTTCCTTTTGAAGCATAAGGACCTTCTCAAAACCTGTTGGATGTGGCTTCCCAAATTCACCTTGTGTAAACTTTGGCTTGAAAGGAATAATACACTTTTCCACGAGGAAAGATGCAACTCAATTCGGGTTTCAAATAAGGTCAAGGAATTTATGGGTGAGACCCTGGAATCCAAGACTACTCTCAGGAATTTAGACCCCTTGGACCGAGATGAATATCATTGGCTTAAGGAGTTTGTCCCAAACAACCAGCGTAGGAAAAATCCCAACCTAGTCTCGATAGCATGTTG
This sequence comes from Pseudotsuga menziesii, assembly GCA_001517045.1. NCBI lineage: Eukaryota > Viridiplantae > Streptophyta > Pinopsida > Pinales > Pinaceae > Pseudotsuga > Pseudotsuga menziesii. The sequence continues at coordinate 133,135 of LPNX010033090.1, forward strand.
GGAAGTCCGACTGGAAGACCAAGAATTTATAAAGTGGAGATCGACACTAGAAGAGCACTACTTGTTCTTTGACGGTGCATTGAAAGGAAACCCAGATGTAATAGGCAGGGGAGGGATCATCCTGGGTTGTAATGCAAAGATGGAGCTGGCCTATGCATGGGGCCTTGGTTCTGACTCTAACAACAACACGAAGGTTCGTGCTCTCTGGAAGGGCCTAAGGCTAAATTCTATCAGGAATATCTAGAATCTAGTGGTCTTTGGATACCCCAGGGTGATTATTCAGGCATTGTAATCGCAAAGGAAGCCAAGCCAGGTTAACTTAGGTCATATCCTCAAGAAAAAAAATCTTATGCTGCACAAATTCAAGAAGGTCTAGTTCTTCCACATCCTTCGGGGGCTAAATACCCTGGCAGATACAGAAGAAAATAAAAGTACGCTCATGAGAAAGGGAATTCCATCAGTAGATGGGGTCAAGACACTTTCATACATCCCCTAACAAAGGAGAATCTCAACCAAAAGATTGGTCGGTAAAGGGGTCAAAGCTAGGGCTTTATGTCATTCAACCACTTGAAAGTAGAGAAGCGAATCCAATACAGGATCATTTGGCAAGTACCATCATAACCTAGAGAATGGAGCTCCACTTTCGGTGAAGGTCAGGGAATACCAGATTGTGGAACAACACCCCTTCTTGGAAAAACCATCAAGATTCACGTGAATTACCTAAAAGTGAAGACTATTTCACTGGCCTTGTCATTCATTTCTACAGAACATGTACTTTCTGTTAGGATTATTAATCCTCCCTTGTCCAAATTTGGTAATATGTCTAAATTGGGAGTCATGTCTAAATCGGGAGTCCATCTAGTCTATTTATATTCATTAACACCATTGGGTCCACTTAACCTAATTGGGGCACATGTTTCAGTTACTAGAGTGTGGGGAACATTAATTAAGGCTCACTGCCACTGATTGCACTTGATTGCATAAGTTTAGGAGCCTCCTAGACCAAACCCTACAATTTAGGAAGCCACTGGGAGTGCTGAAACCAACCAAGGTTAGTTCACTTTAGTTAATGACTAGTCAAGCTAAGTTAGGAGTCAATTACATTCAGTTCTAGTCCTCTACATTCAGTTAGTGCTAGGTTTACATGACTCCACTCATGTGGGGCGCATTTATCACCTACCACAGTCAGTTCACCTTATTCAACACTGAATGTAACACTTGAGTTGTGTTTTAGAGCTCCGATGAACTCTGGTTATGGTTTAGACAAGGTCAGTTAACTACTGAGTCCTTCGATAGTGGTTTAGACAAGGTCTTGGTTACCTAAAGTCAAGTAGAGTCTAATCAATTTGAAGTTCCTCATGTGGATTTGAATTGCTTGTGGCTATTAAAGCCATTGTACTTCATTGTAATTATCTATCTAATTACTCTTTGATTAATGAAAAGCAATCACAGCTGCAAGCCATTTTTGCACTGTTTCATTCTTCAATAACTGAGTAAATTGTGTGATATATCATGTGAGTTGTGTGTTTTTCCACATATCTATGTGCTTAATTTAATATGGTATCAGATCGTTGGCGGACAAGGCACTTCTCCTCCTCATATCTCCTACTAGATCATTTTTGAGCAAAATTGCTCCTTCCAGCACTACACCAGAAGCGAAGAATTTACCACTTAATACCCCAAGCAAAGGAATCATTGATCAAGCTTGCTTAATTAACTAAGTTGGGTGTGAAGAAAATTCCAAAAGTGCAGGCTATCCGACCTAACGGTGCCATTTTTTTTTTGTAGGTACAACTTCGAATGGATTCATCAGTTTCTCTCACCCTGTCCTCAAACTATTCGGAATGGAAGAAGGAGATGATTTCATCTCTGATGAGAAAAGGTCTTTGTCAGGTGTCTATTGGACTTGATAAATAGTATTTTAGTAATATTGAATGGATGAATATAAGTGATAGATATTTTTGAACATTAGCAACAAGACTTTCTCGTAGCTTGTGCTACCTCATTAGATCTATTCAAGACCCGAATCAATATATTGAAGACCCGAAGGAACTCTGGACAAGATTGGACAGAACCTTTGGAGTGATTGATGAGGATCATAATAGCATTTTGGAGATAATATCCAGCACCATAATCACTCTTTATCCAAAAATCTCAGCCTCCACTCTCTCTGATGAAGTTTTTCAAGATGAAGAAGAAGTAGAAACTTCTACACAGTCAATTCGAATTGAAGACAATCTCCATGCAGTGACTCCTTCTCCTGATGCTCCAGAAGTTCATGAGATCTATGATATATCATATTATCATATTTATGAAATAGAATAATACATTCAAATCTCTTATATTGAAGAAAAATTATGCTACACTTCCATGCAAGCATTCACCGGTGATTTTTCTTTAAATTCTGTGCAAAATTTACCAGTAATTGCTTCCGAAAGTGAAGAGAAATTTGATTTTTCTCCCTCTAATGTTGCTGATAGTGTAAAAATATGTGATACATTGGATATTTTGGAAGAAATATCATATTACCATATTGATCCATTCGCTCCCCATGATCTATATTTTCCAGCAAATTCCTGCAGGATTGCATGCACCAAAATTCAGAATTTTGAAGAAGAAGAAAGCTATGCATCCACCGTCTTGGTTAACCATTTATTTGAATCTGATATTAAAATTATTGGATCTGATATGAGATTATTTATATATTATATGATATTTCTTGGTTTAATATATCAAATTCATAATCTTTCAATATCGCTTGTAGCTGTTCTCATCAACGGTGTGAAGAAACAAGTACCGCAAGTCTCCTACAAAACTGCTGCTAGGGATTTGATTCCATTTCATAGTTTTGGATCTGTTTTGAACCTATTTAGATCTGATTTTATTTCTGATATGATATTATTTGGTTCATATTTTAAAATCCAAAATCCTTTAGTCATGCTTGTAGCTGTTGTCACCAATTCCGGTGTGAAAAATCAAGTACCGCACTTTCTCTTCAAAATTGCTAATGGGGATTTGGTGTTAGTTTCCTCATATGAGGTTGTTGATATTTTATTATGTGATTCATTATATATTTTGGAATATATATCAGACTATGGAGCTCAAGCATTCTCTCTCAAAATTCCTAGTGCTTCTCTACCATTGATCACATGCTCATCTCCTCACAGAACTAGTAAAGAGGAAGATTTTCTGCATCCGCCTGGACACCTTCTCCTAACACTTGGGGCTGTTCTTACCACTCATGGTTTGATTTTCATGGATAAAAAATATCAGTTTCTTGAGTTCTCCTCACATTCTCTAAATTCTCAAGAACCTTTTCTCACTTTTCAGTTGAATTCAGTTGCTCTACATGGGTCCAGTCTTCATCCGGCAGCTGTCTATATTTCTGATTTAGTTGAGCATATAATTATTCTTCCAAATAGGAAGATTCCTCCATACATAATGATGGAGAGGTTCACATGCTAGGCCCCAAGATACCTATGCATAGAAGAACCAGATTGATCCTGATTCTACCTCCTTAATTAGAGGGGGGGGTTTTTTCCCATGTGGTTTTTCCCCAGCACCTTGTTTTTAAGTAGTTACTTTACTTTACTTGATGTAATGGGTGGCATATGGTCTTAGTTACTAGGGCCCATAGTTTGTCCAAGTTAGCATTCGGGGGGGGTGTTAGGATTATTAATCCTCCCTTGTCCAAATTTGGTCATATGTCTAAATTGGGAGTCATGTCTAAATCGGGAGTCCATCCACTCTATTTATAGTCATTAACACCATTGGGTCCACTTGACCTAATTGGGGCACATGTTTCAGTTACTAAAGTGTGGGGAAAATTAATTGAGGCTCAGTACCATTGATTGCACTTGATTGCATCAGTTTAGGAGCCTCCTAGACCAATCCCTACAATTTAGGAAGCCACTGGGAGTGCCGAAACCAACCAAGGTCAGTTCACTTCAGTTAGTGACTAGTCAAGCTAAGTTATGAGTTAGTTACATTTAGTTCTAGTCCTCTACATTCAGTTAGCGCTAGGTTTACTTGAATGCACTCATGTGGGGTTCATTTCTCACCTACCACAGTCAGTTAACCTTAGTCAACACTGAATGTAACACTTGAGTTATGTTTTAGAGCTCCGATGAACTCCAGTTATGGTTTAGACAAGGTCAGTTAACTACTGAGTCCTACAATAGTGATTTAGACAAGGTCTTGGTTACCTACACTCAAGTAGAGTCTAATCAATTTGAAATTACTCATGTGGATTCGAATTGCTTGTGGCTATTAAAGCCATTGTACTTCATTGTAATTATCTATCTAATTACTCTTTGATTAATGAAAAACATTCACAGCTGCAAGCCATTTTTGCATTGTTTCATTCTTCAATAACTGAGTAAATTGTGTGATCTATCATGTGAGTTGTGTGTTTGTCCATAGATCTATGTTCTCAATTTAATACTTTTAGACTGGCGTTAAGTTTTCTTAGGAGAGGAGAGAGTCAAAATCCTTCCAGAATGGCTTCAATAGCCTCCAGTTCCAACCTCAGGCCTTGTTTGGAGGATCGAATGGCAGAGTTGCAGATGGAGCTGGACAGAGTAAAAGACTTAGTCCAAGAGCAAGCAAGATGTTGATCCTAGATTTGTTACCATCTTTGGCAGATAAATTACTCATTTAAACACATTTTTTATTATATTTTATATGTTTTATGTCACGCAGATCATTATTCAAGCTCAAGTATGAGTGTTTTTAAGATTTATATAAAATTATTTTATTATTATCATTTTAATGGTTTTATTAATTAAAAATAAAATTATTAAAATGCATTTGATGTATTAATTGGTTTGTATAATTGTTTGCAGGATTTATAATATTTTTGGGCTAAGTTAATAAGCAAAACACATTCATCCTGCTTTTCACATAGCATGTCCAGCTCGACATTCAACCCGTTGCGTGAAACTCGTTGGTGGTTTTCTAGATGTTGAAATGTGTTGCTGTACACTCCAATATTGAAGTGTGCTAGTAGATAGACACTTCATTCACCCTAGATCAACGCCTAGGGTATCCTGCTCATGGCCCAGCCTTCCATTCAGCACTCCGTCCAGATTTCCCATCAGACTACGCGCTGCTGAGAATTAATTGCATCCATTTAAAATGTGAAGTAGCTACAAATGAACTATTATCCATGTGTCTAGGTGATGAAGCCGTGTTCTAGATTGTTTACCAGCCTGCAATCTCCTTTACTCCCCACCACATCAAGCATCCATGCGTTGGAATGATTGCATTCAACCCACGATCTAGAAGATGCGCCACTACACTCTCCACTATTCACCATTAGTCACCTGTTGTGATAAGGAAGGATCCTATTCTTGACCTCTGAAGATCATTCATACTGAAGAGAAGCCCGTGCGCCACATTTGAAGACCTTTCGCGCTGAAGAAGGAAGATGCCTATGTGTTGGCTTGTAAACATTTAAAACGCTTTAAAGATCGGCTAACTTTAGAGAGCAGTCGACCTCTAAAGGGTCGACTTTCTCATCTATATAAAATATTATATAAAGCAGTCTCTATGAGAGAGTTGAAGTTAGCTATAAAATGAGTCAGTTAGCAGAGTTAGGAGAAGAGTTCTTGTTGTAATTTACTCTTAAACTTTGTATTTATGTTCCACCATCTGAATAAAGAGCTGTATGCATTGCTATTGAAGATTGTGTTTGAGTAGAAGTTAGTGAGGCATCAACCCTGATTGTTGAGAGAGCCCCTCATCAACTAGATGTTCATTTTCTTTGTTTAGCTTAGTTTCTTTTTTGTTTTAGCTAGTCTAGTTTAAGTTCTAGTTTGTTTCCATTAGATTATAGTAAATGCTATTCTATTTTTTTTCTGTAATACATTAACTTAGTTTTATTTTGAATTTAATTAGTTAAATACGTGCATAGATTGCTTTCAGTTATTTGCTTTCAGTCATTTTGTTTCCAGTTATTTCATTTCCAGCATTACTTTCAGTGTTTGTTTTCAATAATATAGAATACGTTTCTTTCATGAATTTAGAATAGATTCAATTATGTTATTTTCTTTCCTGTTTTGAATTTATGCAAGTTAATTTCTAGTTTATTTATTAGTTTAATATGCAATGATTCCTTTTGTTAATGAACTAGTTTAAGGTTAATTTGCTGTTAAATAGGTTTATTTACTGTTCCAATGCATTAGAATTACATATGCATGGCTTCAGCTGAAGATTAGTTCATTTGGGTTAGTTTTTACCCTTTTAACTATGCAGACTATCATTTGGATAGCCTATTTAGTCTGTTATTCAGCCACCCTTTTCATACCCACAGTTCATTCTATCATTCAACCCTTAGTTCTGTTTTTAGTGTTTTTTATGTATTTTAAGAATGTTTCCAGTTATGTTTTGTTGATGTTTGAATTATGTTTTGTCTATAATAGTTAAATAATAGTTTTATTCAACATTTAAGTTAAAGTTTAGTTGTTTTAAATTATTTATTAATTTTTTATCATTTTCCTTACTTATTTTACTTTGAATGTAGTTTAAGTTATTCTTAAGTTTTGTTTCTAATTTTGTTTCATTGTTGTATGGTTTTTTGTCTATTCCCTTTGAATTGATTTATTTGTTTGCATGTGAGATTTAGTTTTTTCCTTAGTATGCTTTTAGGTTGTATTTTTTATGTTTTTTTATTATTGAAAGAACTTGTAGGATAGAACCTAAAGATATTCCTTTTATTAAGTTTTCTACTTGCTTCTTTCATTTAAATTTTCTTTATTAACTTTTCTACTTGCTTCTTTTTAAGTTTTCTTTATTTTGTTTTGTTTATTAAGTTTTCTAGTTGCTTATAAGTTAAGTCTTCCTTTCACTTTAGTTTTCCATTTGAATAAGTAAGTTGTTGATTATATATTTTTCAATCCAAAGTTATAAGATAGATTATTAATTGTTTAGTTAATCTTTTATCTCAGTTCAATTACTCTAATAATTTCATTTTTAGGAGTTTGACTCAGTTTTTCATTTTGAAATATCTTTCGATCTTTTGTTTGTTAAAATATTTACACCACACTCTCTACCTTCGCATATATTTTGTGTCAACTCTAAGCTTACTAATCCCGTTTGATAATTAAAGAATAGGTGGATTAATTTAGACATTATAACACCCAACACTTTCGGTGTCGTTTCCACGGAGTTGTTCTGTAAGGTAGAGTAAAATTCTTTATGAAGTTTAGTCATAGGTTGGTAGTGGTGGAGCGGTAAGACAAGAGGTAAAAACTGTGCATCTGTTATAATAGGAGCCACCAAATACAGCAACAGTAGTATCATAGGTTTTCTTTGGTTTAAAATTTTTTCATGAGTAGAATTAGAGATCCTCAGGGTAGATTTGTGAAGACCAGAAAAGTTATTGAAATCCCTACTAACTACCATAGGGGACGTAATTCCTCGACTACTAACTCACCAGAAAGGTATCGAAATACACCTATAGGAATTAGTTCTACCCTGAAACCTAAAGAAAATCCCAAAGAAGATCTTACTAGAGAATCCATATAAGAAGAAGGAACCTTGACAGAAGGTCCTAAGGACCCCGTTCCTAAGGAAGCTCAAGAGGGTCAGCCATTAGAAACACCTAGCCCTGGACTAGTTTCAAATCCAATTAACACAACTTTTTCACTAGTAGGAGATCCAAATTGTGTTGACTTTGTTGATCATTCCCAAGTAAAATCTCTCTTTGGAACCTCAGTAGATCCATTTATTTCACAAATTGAAACTTCTATAGTAGAACCTACTATCCCTCTAGGATTCAATATAAACACAGTTGATCAGAGGAAGATATCTTCCAAAAAAGAACGTTGAGACGCCGCATTATCACCTCGAAAGGAGCCTCCTAAATATATTTATGTTAAGAATCCAGCTTATATGGAGAGACAGGGAGAAAACAAAGATTGTGATGAAGTTAGGAATGAAGGAGAAGGGGAAAATCGAACTAAGGCTACCTTCAGGTTCCCTATCTTAGATACAATGTAGGATGTGACTATGAAAAACATACATCCTTCCTCCTTACCTACTTTCTATGGAAAAATTAATGAGGACCCAGACACATTCCTGTTCGAGTTCAATACCGTTTGTAGGAGTTACAATTATCTACAAGACGCTTACAAACTAAAACTCTTTCCCGCTACACTCAATGATTCCGCCTTGAGATGATTCATGGGATTAGGAGAATCTTCTATCCAGACTTAGGATGATATGAAAACCTCATTCTTGAGAAAATATCAAGAGCACTGCAAACCTAAGGACACTTGACATGATATATTCAAGATACAACAACTTGAAGATGAGATCCTGGAAGATTATCTTGAGAGGTTCATTTATACATTACATAAGTCTAAAGATAATGACCTCCGAGAATATGCAGTACGTACACTTTTCCTTAAGGGAATCTCCGAGGACTTGTGAGAAAGTCTTAATATCATGGTAGATGGTGATATTTCTCATAAACAATTTGCACAGATTGGTGAGATGGGTAAAAAATATTCTAGGAGTAGGGGGTAAGTTGTGAAATTTTTTTGAGAGCCTTTTAGTAAGAATATAAGAGCAAATGTTCCTAGTTCAAGCATAGTTACAAGAGTAGAGTTAGGAAACCTATTGGAGAATTTTAATACCGATATCTTAGGAACAATGGGTTCCCAAATAGATGCTTTACAAGCCAAGAAAAGGCAGGATGAAGAACGAGTAGCAATGAGTATATTTTGTCCAAGATGTAGAACTAAACATCCCCAAAGGGAATGTCCATTAAACAACATCTCTATATGTCACATCTCTACAGAAGAGCATCCAACAGATAATTTCCCATCCTTGCCTAGATTGCAAGCCATCTATAAGAGTGGGCATGTAGCTGAAACATCTAGGAGACCTCCTTGGAAACCTAGAGACCAACCAACATATCCAAACTTTCCACCACAACCTCCACCCTATTATCCTCTGTATCAACCACGTCAACAATGGAACAATTCTAGCTGGAAGAATTGGCCACCTTAGTATCCTCCTCCTCAATTTCCATAGCAACAATATTGGTCACAAGGATGGAGAGGACAACCATATCCTTAGCCACAACCTATCCTTTCACCTAATCATCCTTATCCTCAAACAAATTTTCAGCAAATTTTGCCTAGATTTGTACCTCCGATTCCTTTTATCACATAGCAACCTCATCACTTTCAGAATGCAAATGCTCCTCAACTGACATTATTACCTGCACAGCTGATACCTAACCCTAATAATATACCAACTCAAGCTCTTAACAACATTGAGTTATAGACTCTTCCATCATACCTTATTTCGACTGTACCTATACATGAAATTTAGTTACGATCAGGAAGAATTGTTAATAATAAACCCAAGTCATCAGTCATCATTCAGGAACCAAATGAAGAAGAAGAAGATTCAAGTGAACTCATGAATGATTCTATTTTGGAGGATGTGAACATTCCAAAAGTTTCAGTACACACCCATCCTCCACAAGAAACTATTCAGGAGCAAAGAATTCCTCCATTTCCAGAGAGACTCATAATAGAAAAACTGGTAGTTCCTCCGAAGTATAACATTTTGAATTAATTAAAGAACATATGTATTAATATCCCTCTATTACAATCTCTTAAAGATATATCAATCTATAGTAAGGTAATAAAATAGATTTGTATGAAACATCCAGGAAGCAAGCAAAAGGACCCTCTTACAATTCATGTTATAGGATAAATGTGTGAATGTGTGACAGGTCAGTCCTGGATTGCAAAATATACAAATCCAGGAGCCCCAGTAGTGATTTTAATTATAAGAAACACCACCATAGAGAATACATTAATCAATTTAGGATCCACTATTAACATGATGACCACCGTAGTTTTAGAAGTTTTATAGTTAGGACAATTCCTCCAACCTGTTCCTTCCAACCTAGATCTAGTAGACCGCACTACGGTAAAACCCACTAGAGTCCTGGATGACATTGTTGTATCAGTAGCTTCATGGGAATACCCTATCGACTTTATGGTCGTATAATCAAAGGATCCTTCTAAAGGACATCGTATTATCTTGGGAATACCATGGTTAACCACTGCAAATGCTTTTATAGGGTGTAGGGATGGAGAGATGACTATTTCCAATGGGTTGTCCACACAAAGACTTATTTTATACCCCCTAGCACAACCAATAACTGAAAATTCATGGTGGTTAAATTGTTCTTTTGGGAATGAATAATTTGATGATCTCTCCCTTCCTAGTGATATTTCTTTAGCACTTCAGGAGTAGACCAATGAGAATGTATTAAACCAGTTTGTCTCTTCAACTACATGTATAGATTTCCCTCAGTCTTTTTCCCAACTCAATCATATTTTTGGAGATGAGTTTCAAGAGAACATGGTTCTCTCAATGTTTACAGAAACACCTTGTGTCTTCACAATTGAATAGCATACAATACCATATACCATACCTTGTGAGGTTGGCCCTAAAAAATTTCTACATATAAATGTAGGATTAAGCAAAAAACAACAAGCACATCTGCTTAAAGTTCTTAAGAAACAAGCTACATCATTTGCATGGGAATACACCAATATGAAGGGGATACACCTTGATACCTGTATTCACCATATTTATATGGATCCAAGCATGTCACTTGTAAGGAAGCCACAGAGGAGGATGAATCCTACTCTAAAGGATATAGTAAAATAAGAATTACAAAAACTCCTCACTGCTTGTTTCATCTATCCTATTTCTGACAGTAAATGGGTATCTCCTTTAGTAGTAGTTCCGAATAAAGTCATAGGGAAATGGTGTATTTGTCTTGATTTTAGGGAGCTAAACAAAGCTACACTTAAAGACTACTTTCATTTACCTTTTATCAATCAATTATTAGATACTCTGTCAGGTAAACAATATTTTTCCTTTCTTTATGGGTATTGTGGTTACAACCATATTTTAATAGCACCTAAAGATCAATACAAAACCACTTTTGCATGCCCTTGGGGAACATACGCTTATTGAGTTTTTCCATTTGCCTTATGTAATGCACCTGCCACTTTCCAGCGGGAAGTATTAGGAATATTTTTCGATCTTATACATGACTGTGTGGAGGTATACATCGATGACTTTATGACCTATGGTAATACTTTTCAAGAATACCTTGACAACCTTGAAAAGTTCTTGATCTGATGTCAAGAAATGAATTTATCTCTTAGTCACAAAAAATGTAAAATGTTACTGAGAGAAGGTATAGTTTTGGGACATAATGTTTCCTCCCAAGGAATTAAGGTAGACCCTACGAAGATCAAAGTAATTGTTGGCCTTCCCTCTCCCAAAACTTAGAAAGAGGTCCTTGCTCATGCAGGCTATTACCGTTGTTTTATTGAAAATTTTACTAAAATAGTTGCACCAATGTTTAAGTTACTTACAAAGGACTCAAAATTCCAGTGGACGGAATCTTGTCAAAATGCTTTTGAAATCCTAAAAGCTAAACTATCGTTAGCACCAATACTTAGGGGTCTTGATTGGTCTCTTTCTTTTCACATATCTACCGATACCTCTGATACGGCCATAGGAGGATTCCTCGGCCAAAAATAAGGACAAGCACCTTATGCCATTTATTTTATTAGCAAAAATATGACCCCTGTCAAATTAAATTATACTGTTACCGAAAAGGATCTTTTTGCAGTAGTTTGTTCTATTAATAAATTTCATCATTATATCATAGGTTATGAAGTTTTTGTGCATACTGATCACTCCGCCATTACATTTCTAATGAATAAACCAATTACCAATGGTAGAGTGACCCGGTGGCTTCTTTTATTGCAAAAATTTAACATTACCATCATTAATTGACCTGGTAAAGAAAATATCGTAGCAGATTTCCTTTCCCATATTCAACATGAAGATGGTACTAAACCAATTTATGACACTTTTCCTGATGAACATCTATTTGTTGTATCTGTTCAAACCCCTTGGTTTGCGGATATTGCCAATTATCTAGGAATTGGGAAAATACCGAACCATTTTTCTCCACATGAGTAGTGTTGTATTATAGTTCATAGTTCTAATTATTCTTGGGTTGATAAAAATATCTTATGCACTAGTCCCGATCTTATTATTCGACGTTGTGTGTGGGAGGATGAAATGATAGACATCCTCCATGCATGCCATGATGGACCATGTGGAGCATATTTTTCTAATAAGAGGACGACATATAAGATCTTACATTCTAGTTATTATTGGCCAAGCATTTTTAAGGACGCTGCCAAATATGTTAAAGGATGCGATAGTTGCCAAATAATGGGTACACCTACGTCATCTGATGAAATGCCTTTACAACCCCAAGTTGATTGAATCTATTGAGAAATGGGCTCTTGAATTTGTAGGACCAATTTCTCCCATGTCTCATAAAAAGAAATACATCCTAGTTTGTACGGACTATGTCACCAAGTGGGTAGAAGCTAAAGCTTTATTTAGATCCATGTAGAAATTAGTGGTAGAATTCATATATGAATAAATATTCACCCGGTTTGGTGTACCTAGAGAAATTGTCACAGATCAAGGTACTCAGTTTACTTCTAAATTAATGAAAGATCTTACTATGAAATATGGCATCCGACATTGCAAATATTCACCTTATCACCCTCGGGCTAATGGTCAAGTAGAATCAACTAATAAAGTATTAGAAGCTATTTTAACTAAAACCATTCACTTATATCATAAGGATTGGGTAGATAGAATCCCCGACGCTTTATGGGCCTATAGAATAACATGGAGAAACACTAATGGACATACCCCCTATCAGTTAGTGTATGGCAAACAAGTCCTTTTACCTATTGAATTTCAAGTTAAAACCTTTCGTATGGTAACACAATTTGGTATGAATTTGGATGAAACACAGAAACAATGAATATTACAGATTAATGAGTTAGATGAAATTAGACAAGATGCACTTCAAAGAACGATGTTAATACAGAATCAATGAAAAACAAGGGAGGATAAATTTATTAAGCAAAAGTAGTTTAATACTGGAGATTGGGCACTACTATTCAATTCACGGTTTAAAAATTTTAAAGGAAAATTAACTACCCATTTGATGGGTCCATACGAAGTAGTTACATCTTTTGACAATGGATCAGTAAAAATTAAAACAATTGATGGATCAGAAGTTTCCTTTGTAGTAAATGGACATAGACTTAGGCTCTATCATCAACCGACATCTAAACAAGATTTTATACAAAATGTTTTGCAGCAAACTGAAATGGAATTAGTTGAAGGGGAAATTATTCCTCCTCCTCCTGATCCTTGAGAAATATTTTGGGTTATTATCACTTATATATATGTAAATATGTGCTTGTTGCTTTGAATAAATAAGAGTCATTTCTAGTAGGTTTTCTATACAATACTCTTTTGCTTTTATGTCTTTATGAATAAATTGAATCATCTAACAAGTGGTTTTGCAATTGATTACAAATATATTCTCTATGAGAAACTAACTGAATATTACTTGGACATAGAAAGTATGCTAAATAATCATAAGGTATTTTAATCTTTTTAGGGTACTTTTGAAATTTGCAGCTTATACAGATAATTTTTTTTATATCAATCCTTTGTATCTCATACTCAACCAATTCTGTTATGATTCATATAGTTTTTGGTATTTTGATTGAGACATGTATATTTCCGATTTATTCTTTTAAATAGTTGCTCAATAAAGACCCACTTTCATTATAATCTTTTTCACGTCTTTATTTTTACATATGGATTACTAGTTCATCCTATACTTGTTATCAAAACTTGTCTCTTGAGTATTTTGGTGATAACTTGAATGTAAGTGGAATTTTTATCTATGGGGAACATTACTTTACTTTATAAAGAAGAAGGATTGTTAGGTTAAAGAACAACTTTCAGTTATTCTCTTTTGACATGTTTTATGAGTCTAGACATCATGAAATTAGTTATAACTTTATTTTGAAAAAAATTGAATTATGCCATTTAGCAGGATTTAACACACTCTAGTACCAATCGGCTTCCATATATTTAATATCATTATACAAGGGAAACCTGTCGAGGTAGTGAACAAGCCTGCTGGTAGTGGGTTAATGCTAAGTAAAAACCTTACAACAGGAAGCTCGATAAATGCAATTAAACCCATCGGGGTACTGAACAGGCTCATTGGAAGCAGGGCTATGCTTGCATGGTACCAAGATAAACCCGTCGGGGTACTGAACATGTCGGTTGGCAGTGGGGCAATGTATGGTGAAAGAGAATTGGTTAATCTACCACTCTACACATAGTTCATAAAATAGTGATAATATAAAGAAAAAATTTCAACAAGATATGTCATGGCCAATTGTTTATAATGTTATTTGAGAATGGCTCTAAGTTAACTTTGCCCCAGCCGTCTAATTCCGCATATACTTAAGATATCATTATCTTAGAAATGGAACCCATCGTTGTAAATCTCACACACTCCAAGATACACTTAAAATACTTTATGGTGACAGGATATCTTTACAGTGAGGCATGGATGACTAGATTTTCCCTATGGTATTATTTTAATTATATTCTTCTCATTTGCATGATCTTTTCTAAGAACTATTTTATTTTTCATCAATATACATTTCTGAACCATTTCCATTTACTAGTTAGTTTTCCTTAAAATAAGAATTCACAGCATGCTAGCATTATTTATACTTTTTTTTTGAACCATCATTTCTTCTCTGCGTCTAGCTTGAGGACACACCATCTCTTTGGCTTGGGGGAAGATGGATAAGATGGATTTAAAAAAATTAGATTGTTTTCATTTATGATAAATCTATTTATCTCTAACAAATAATAAGTATTTTTAGGAATGTAAACAGTCGCATTTGGTTATAGCTTGAAGCATATTTTATAGCAAAATTCAATATGATCTTACCATATGAAGAATCGAATGAAGGTCCAAATGAAATATCAAAATAGTAATTTGAGTAAAAATGTTGATTAAAATTTGCTAACCAAATTTTGTTTTTTTTTAGCAAATAGTTTTTACTTCCATTTTACTGTTAATAATTCTATTCTCTTACCCAATCATGCATGAAAATGATTAATCTTCTTGTTATTCAAAATGTGATTTATTTTTTTGTTCAACCTATCCAAAGTTTTACTTTGGACATGGTTGAATTAATTTTAAAAACCTTATAAATGATAAAATTATTTTGAACCTGAAAATTGTTTAATTAAGAAGCTTGAAAAACTCAATAAAGTTATTTTAATATAAATTATTGACATGAAAGACATGTTATTCTTAAGTTACAGGTTAATAGAGTGAAGTTCAAATTACCTTCTTCCTCTGCCAAGTTGAAGGTATCTGCTAGTTCGCCTTCTTCCTAAATTGTTTTTCTTTCCTTTTTCCCAGTGGGACCTGGCATTTCTCTGGTTTGGAGGAATGTTGATCCTAGATTTGTTATTATTTTTTGTAGATAAATTACTCATTTAAACACATATTTTATTATCTTTTGTATGTTTTATGTCACGCATATCATTATTCAACCTCATGTATGAGTGTTTTTAATATTTCTATAGAATTATTTTATTGTTATAATTTTTATGGTTTTATTAATTAAAAATAACATTATTAAAATGCATTGATGTATTAATTGGTTTATCATTGTTTGCAGGTTTTATAATCTTTTTGGGCTAATTTAATAAGCAAATCGCATTCATCCTGCTTTTTGCACAACATGTCCAGCTCGTCATTCATCCCATTGTGTGAAACTCACTGGTGGTTTTCCATATGTTGAAATGTGTTGCTATAGACTCATGTCCTAAAGCACGCTAGCGAATAGACACTCCATTCACCCTAGATCAACGCTCAGCGTATCCAGATCATGGCCCAGCCTTTCGTTTAGCACTCTTTCCATATCACCCATTAGACTGCATGCTACTGAGAATTAATTCCGGCCATTTAAAACATGAAGTAGCTGCAAATGTACTATTATCCACGTGTCTGGATGATGAAGCCATGTTCTAGATTGTTCACCAACCTGCAATCTCCTTTACTCACCACCACATCAACCATCCATGTGTTGGACTGATTGCATTCAACCCACAATCGAGAAGATGTGCCACTAGGCTCTCCTCTGTTCTCCATCAGTCACCTATTGTGATAAGGAAGGATCCTTTTCACCACCTCTGAAGATTGTTCACGCTGAATAGAAGCCCCTGTGCCACATCTAAAGACTGTTTGCACTGAATAAGGAAGATGCATGCGTGTTGGTTTGTAAACAGTTCAACACTTTAAAGATCAGCTAAATTTAGAGAGCAGCCAACCTCTAAAGGGTTGACTTGCTCATCCCTGTAAAATATTATATAAAGCAGCCTCTGTGAGAGAGTTGAAGTTAGCTAGAAAATCAGTCAGTTAGCAGAGTTAGGAGAAGAGTTCTTGCTGTAATTTACTCTTGAACTTTGTATTTATGTTCCACCATTTGAATAAAGAGTTGTATGCATTGCTGTTGAAGATTGTGTTTGAGTAGAAGCTAGCCAAGCATCACTCCTGATTGCTGAGAGGGCCCCTTATCAACTAGGGGTTCATTTTCTTTGTTTAGCTTAGTTTCTTTTCTGTTTTAGATAGTCTAGTTTAATTTCTAGTTTGTTTCCATTAGATTATAGTAAATTCTATTCTAATTGTTTTATGTAATACATTAAATTAGTTTTATTTTGAATTTAATTAGTTAGATGCATGCATAGCTTGCTTTCAGTTATTTTCTTTCAGTCATTTTGTTTCAAGTTATTTCATTTGCAGCATTACTTTCAGTCTTTGTTTTGAACAATATAGAATAAGTTGCTTTCATGAATTGAGAATAGATTCAATTTTGTTATTTCCTTTTGTGTTTTGAATTTATGCAAGTTAATTTATGGTTTATTTATTAGTTTAATATGCAATTATTCCTTTTGTTCATGAATTAGTTTAAGGTTAATTTGTTGTTAAATAAGTTTATTTATTTTTCTGATGCATTAGAATTACATCTATATGGATTCAGCTGAAGATTAGTTCATTTAGCTTAGTTTTTACCCTTTTAACTATGCAGACTATCATTCAGATAGCCTGTTCATTCTGTTATTCAACCACCCTTTTCAGACCCATAGTTCAGTCTGTCATTCAGCCCTTAGTTCTGTTTTTAGTGTTTTTTATGTATTTTAAGAATGTTTCCAGTTTTGTTTTGTTGATGTTTGAATTATTCTTTGTCTATAATAGTTAAATAATAGTTTTATTCAACATTTAAGTTAAAGTTTATTTTTTTTAAATTATTTATTAAAGTTTTATCATTTTCCTTACTTCTTTTACTTTCGATGTAGTTTAAGTTATTCTTAAGTTTTGTTTCTGATTTTGTTTTATTGTTGTATGGTTTTGTGTCTATTCCTTTTGAATCGATTTATTTATTTACATGTGAAATTTAGTGTTTTCCTTAGTATGCTTTTAGGTTGTCTCTGTTATGTTTCTTTATTATTGAAAGAACTTGTAGGATAGAACCTAAAGATATTTCTTTTATTAAGTTTTCTACTTGCTTCTTTTTAAGTTTTTTTAATTTTTTTTTGTTTATTAAGTTTTCTAGTTGCTTATAAGTTAAGTCTTCCGTTCACTTTAGTTTTCCATTTGAGTAAGTAAGTTGTTGATTATATCTTTTTCAATCCAAAGTTATAAGATAGATTATTAATTGTTTAATTAATCTTTTATCTCAGTTTAATTACTCTAATAGTTGCATTTTTAGGAGTTTGACTCAGTTTTTCATTTTGAAAGATCTTTCGATCTTTTGTTTGTTGAAATATTTACACAACATTCTCTACCTTCGCATATATTTCATGTCAACTCTAATCTTACCAACCCCGGTTGATAATTAAAGAATAGGTGGCTTAATTTAGACATTATAACACCCAACACTTTTAGTGCTATTGCTGGGGAGTTGTTCTATAAGGTAGAGTAAAATTCTTTATGAAGTTTAGTCATAGGTTGGTAGCAGTGGAGCCAATTTAGGATGTATCAAACCCTATAGAATGACCTAAGGGTTGAAATTATTTACAAACTAAACAAAAAACTTCTAACAAACTCTAACATGGCATATTTACCACGATTTAGATAAAACATAAATAAAATGCGGACTACTGAAAAATAGGCTTGAAATCCCCTCCTGCATATCTCTAATGGTGATAGCTGTGCAAAAATGGAAAGAGGTTTTTGTAATTGGCCATGTTATCGACAAAACTCATGTCTTATTTTACTCCGATTCATCTCCAGCTCCTGAATATCTGATTTTGAAACTGATGACTCAAATAGTAAACTTGTAAATTTATGGAAAAATACCCTGTGAAGATATTTTACATTCTACCAACTTGTGATACTTGTGTAAAAACTGAAGGTGGTTTTTGAATATAGGCCTGTGGTGAAGAAAAAACTCTTTAATTTTCCTAAAATTCAACTCAATTTGGAAGAAACAATTATTGGACTTTGGTGGTTAAAACAGTGTTTTAAAAACTTGAAAATTCTCCCTCTGAAGATCAGTCTGTTTCTCCCAATCCATAATATCTGTGTGAAAAATGAGAGAGGTTATTGTATATAGGTATGTTATCAATAAACATTTCTCTTGGATTTTGGAAAATCGTCTCTGTTTGGCCGAAGAAGCTGCTTGAACTTAATGTCTCAAACAGTCATTTTCATAAAAATTTGCTCAGTTGTTTTAATGTCAGATACTTTGTTTGTGTCGATGTTCTTAATGTTGAATCCTCCATTTGTAGAGTTAAATCTCTATAATTTATGCTCCTGTGGAAATATTCCTTTGTGTTCAGTTCCCTTGTATGTGTGGGAAGGTCAATTTTCTACCCGGTCTCTTGTGTCTTTGTATATACAATAGCCATGGGATCATTCTTGGAAAACATATCCCGGTCACACAAATTAGAAACAGACAATGATAAATCTATGAAAAGGCATAAAATATTCCAGATTCCATAACATTCTGGACTGTAGTGTAAGCTTCATTGGCTCCACCGCTTACTGTATAAAATTCCATTCCATCCATGCAATTTTAAACAAGCAATACTTCTCTCAAGCGAAAACCTTTTTACACCGTTGATTTATTGAGCGAGTTGATGCTAAAACAACACGTGTGTTAACTTGTTTCAAATACAATATTTTTCTTATTGAAAAATTGACTTACCTCATGCAAATTCACATCACGAAATAATTGTACATCATGGATTAGGATTTTGGTAAAACTTAAACCGTCAAAACATTTTTCCCATACCTAATTTCGTGAATTGTAAAACTTCATTAACTCATGCTAGTTGTCAACATGGAATTAATGATATTTGTTGGATGCAATTTGGTTTGATCTGAATCATTGATCCATCTCACTTGTGCAGAAGTTTAATGCAAGATGAATCCCTTTAAAAAAACCTACTAGAAACACAACTCTCTGCATAGCAGTTATCTTTTGGGATCGCTTAAGCCTCCCAAGCACAGTTTGAAAATATACAATGATTTAAGATGACCAACCTCTTTTTGTGATACAAATATTTCTATCTAGCTGGATGCATCTTTTAGGAAAGAAAACTAGGAAAATTTTACGAGGATAAGTCACATACGGGGAAGCATAAATCACACAGTTCATCATAGTCATCACGTGCTCCACTGGGCCGATGACCAATCATATCCAAATTCATGGTAATAGCCATAGACTATTGCCCAGAGAATATCACATGCTAAATACAAATGTTGTACAAAATCAAGAGTTGCAGCAAGATGACCTTTCTGTTATCCTTTGTTTGATATTACTTGCAATCATAAAAAAAACTTGTTCTACACTTAAATTTGTTTTGGCACTATCCAAATCTTGACCCCGTGAATGATTCGTTGGTCACATCATAAACCAAAAGAATTCCCATAGCACCACGATAGTATGTTGTAGTAATAATGCGGAAACACTCTTGGCCAACAATGTCCCAAATATGCAATTTGATGCGATCTCTATCAAACTTAATAGTCATAATTTTAAAGTCAATCCCTATGGTAATTATGAAATTGGTGGTGGAAACATCTAAAAAATGGAGGAGACAACTTTTACCCACACCACTATCACCGATTAATCAACAATTTTATGAGATAATCGTACTCTATCAAACCATCTTTACAACCAAGCAACTTGTCCATAGCTATAAACGATGCAATGTCTCCATTGACACGCCTACCAAATTCCAAAATCATTTCCTCATCAACTTTGAGACCTTCTAACTCTGTGATCTGACTCAACCACCACATAATTTGCATTTTAAACTTTTGTAATAGGGAAATATCCCACATGCAATGGACAATTTGACTTTCCGAATTTTATATGCACCAACCATTTTAATGTTTGTCAAGGAACAATATTGACAGGATAGAATTCCTTGGGAGCTATGCGTTTGGTTTGTTGATTGTTAACTTGGATTTGATGATAATGTGGCAGGTTGGTGTGCGAGCCCATTTTTTACTTTATGCCAAAGAACAAATAATGTTCTTTATGACAAAGAACAAATAACATGGTAATATCTTGAGTGCTTGGCTATTGGGATTAGCCTAAAATATCCACATTTACTTTTCCATAAAAATAACCGCTCTTTACTTTTGGATTTATAAAAATAAACTTCATTTATTTTTATAAAACCTAACTTTAACCCACTTTTATATAAAATATGCTTGGTAAAATTCTTATAATATTTATCCATAATGAATAAACCTATTCCTTAATTAAAAAAATTTCATTTTTGACCAAAGGCCTTTAAAATTCTTTTTCGCTCAAATAACCATTAAAATTCTCCTTTAGCCAAACTTCAGAAATTTTAAATGATTTAGTAAATCACTAAAACCCCAAAGTTATCCATCCACCAACAAAATATTTGATTTTGATAATGCAAAAACACCAATTCTCGCAAGCATAAAATAGTGCTAATAGCTAGCCCCACTTGGGATGCTATCCTCCCTACGAGGTAGCAAAGAACCTCATAGACCAGGTGCCAAATCCATTGAGATGCTCCCAAATTTTATCTGAAATCCTCAAACTATTCTAAACTAAACCATCAACTAAAACCATTTTGCAAACCAATCCCACTCTGTCAACTTATAACCTGTCACCTATTCTCTGAAGACTGAAAGAAACTGTAACTACACACCTTAACCTGTAACTGAACTGCATTGGAAACTGAAACTAAACTAAAAAATGCTAAAATAAATACTCACCATGTCTCGAGCTTATTCATACCTACCTATCCTACTTAATTGGTCATAAATGCACAATCAAGCAAAACATGACTTCCAATGAAGCCAATTAAGCAATTTATCCAATAATTCTTTCTCATCAATGTTAAGTGAAATTAGAACATACAAGCATAATGGCAAAAAACAATGGTAATGCATTTGATATTTTTGGTGAGAACACAACCAACCACCCCAACTGAAAAATCTATCCATATATTCAACCATTGGGTCATAAAAAGCATGACAACCTTCAACGTACTCTATCATTTGTTTACCATTAAAAGGATGTCGAAAAAGTAACTCTTCTTGCATATTGTCAAACTGATCTTTAAAAAATCTTTGAAAGGCATTCTCATGACTATTTTCAAATGATATATCAACAACTTTATTTAATATTTTTGAATTTACAACTCCATTATTCTCAAGCACTTCAAGAGGAATATCATTTTGTTTTTCAACAAGATTAAGCAGAAAGATGTCTTCTTGACAAAAAGTTTCTGAATTGGAAAGATGTCTACCAGGCTCACAAATCCTAGGCTTTTGTTTTTTTCCCTATTTTTCTGAATCTCAAATAGAGCTTCATGGTATTAGTTAAACTCAATGGTTGTAAAGCACCCGCCAGCTGGTTTGTTGGCCCTTAATATAAAAATTTAACCATTATTGTCTAAAAAAAACAATAAGCTCGCCTTTATACGGCTTGAGCAAGCATAGTGAAGGGTTACACCCTTTCACTAGTAACCTAATAATCTATTTATTTATAATTAATAATATTAATTAAATATTCACAACATTGCCTTCCCCTTGGGAAAAGCTTTGTCCTCAAATCTTGAGTATTTTTCTAATGTCGTCCTTCATTCTGGTTCGATGTCGGTATTAGAATTGGACGAGATTTCTTGTGCAGAGACTTGCACTTCCTTTCCATTGATGATTTTGCATTGTATTATCTGATTGTTCCTACATTTATGGCCAACGGTCCAGTCATTACTCCATCAATGACATATGTTTTTCTTATTTTTTCTATTATTAGAGTAACTATTAGATGACTTTGACCTATTTTCCATTTCATAGGAATATGATTGATTTTTGTGGCATTGATGGCTGGGTTACCAAGTATCTTCATGGTACTTACATTGTGTCTCTTTTTCTTGTCGATAATGGTTATCGCCTCTTTTTTTTATTCCTTCCAATTTGCGTTCTACGACTTTTTCTTTATATCTTGCTACTTCTACATTAGGTATGTCATGTAACTTTAACTCTTTTTGGAGGTATGGTTTAAGACCTCCTAGATATGTTTCGAGTATTTGTTTATCAGAAAACCCAAATACTCATGTCAATAAGGATTCCCACTGATGTTTGAATTCCTCAACACTTCTGACCTGTTGTAGTCAGGTAAGTTTACTGAAAAATTCATATTTTTTGATTCCTTGAAACCTATTAAAAAAATCATTTTTGAACAAGCCCAAGGTGTAGGAAACATTGTCTCTCTTCCACCATAAGTGCCAATTATAGGCATACCCTTCCATATGCATTGACACATATTTCACCTTCTCCTCGTCAGATTGAATATTGTAAATGTCAAAGTATTCTTCCACTTTATTTAACCAGGAAACGCATTGGTCTTCACTTCTATTGCATTTCGACAACTCTACTTTTTCCTTAGGGGGATGCACTATGTAAAGATGATATTGGTTTCCTTTTACTTTATGGTTTGATGGTGGTTTGGAGATATTGGACGATGCAAGTGAAGTATTTGAACTGCTTCATTGTTGGAGGTGATTTTTAGCCTTTTTATTTTCTACTATCTTACTGATAGCGTCTATTTTGTGGTTTAATCGTGCCTCCATATCTGGCAGTATTTTTTTTCCATATCTTGTTTAAGTGTCACATTGTTAATATTTATTTATTTTTACAACTCTTATTGATTCTTGGTGAGTGTTTCCCATGTGAAAACATGAAATGAGGCAAAAAACATGTCTGGACTTCTGACATGGTCTATACTAGGAATTAGATTTTGTAACACCTCCATTAATGTATTATGGTTCTGCATCATGGTGCTCAAGTTTCGGTTATGGTAGTATGGTGGATCAAATAAACATGGAAACCAAAGGGGCACTATGATATCCAATTGGAATCAAAGGGTTGTTTTACCATTTCCCTCCTAAATATGAAACATAGGAACAAGATCCTGGATGGGGGATGTATTTTTACTACTCTATGGGCCTTTCCTTATGGCCCTAAAAGCAAAAGTTTTTCCTAGAAAAGGAAGACATGAAGGTGGCTCTTGTGTGGATCGGACTGTATTCCTTTTCAGGCGAGTAGTAGGATCTGGAAATATTGGAAGATCTGGGGAACTCCCTGGATAAATTCATCAAAATATTGGAACAAACTCGGGCTCAACTTGTATACGATGTACGCAACGATATGTGTTTACATGGATATGTCTAAAGAGCTTCCAGGAGCAATCTAAATGACATGGGAGGATGACGATTGGCTTCAAACCCTAGACTATGAGAAAATCCCCTTTTGATTCCAAATATGCAATGACTATGGGCATCTATTTAGGGATTTTCCCATGAATAATCTAAAGGAAAAAGGGGCAATAAAGGAGGAGGAGCAGAAGGATCAAGGTTTCACTAAGGTTCCAACAATGAATAGAGGGGGCATAAGGCAGGAAAATCAAGACATCCACAAAAATCCAATGGTCTCTAACAAATTTTAGATCTTGGAAGATTTCATAAAATATAATGAAGGAAAAAATATAAAGGACGAGCAACGAGACAAAACCCCCTAGGAGATGATGGAACAGGATACCCATATGGAAGAGGAATTGACTCAAGGAAAGTAGACTGAAGAAGATCATGAGATAGGAGACGAAGTAGAGGATATGGATATTGGAGATCTAGATATGGAAGGGATTGAAAGTCCTGTGCAGACGTGGAGAAGGGCTATATTCTACAAGAACAAGTAATACTATTGAAGAAATCCATTCTCCCCACCTAGACCTCAAATCAATTGGGGATAAGCTAGGGATCCCATAAGGAGACGAAAAGGAAATTCGAAGAACCCTCCAAAAAGGATGGATGAAAATAGAAAAATCAAAGATTTGGAGAGGAAGGAAGGAGGTTAGTTGAGTCAGGACAATACCTGACGATAAAGGTGTACTTAGGCCTTTAGTTCCCTAATGAATATTTTATCTTGGAATATTCGAGGCCTGAACAACCCACAAAAGGTAATAATTTTAAGTAAAAATATTAAGAGACAAAACCCGACAATTGTTTTCCTTCAGGAAATAAATTGCTCTGCAAATAGGATAGAGGAAGTAAGCAAGAAAATTTGGAAGGGGAGTGAAGGAATGGGAATCGATGCTAGAGGATTTGCAAGAGGCTTGGGTATTCTTTGGGATATTGCTAGGTTGACCTTGGGAGGCTTCCAGGGTAGTCGATGCCTATTATATATGGACTTTAAAGTGGTTGGATTCTTGATGGAAGGCATGATCATGAATGTTTACAGTCCCCACAATCCAAGGGATTATAAGGGAGAATTCATCACATATCTTAGAAATTTTAGTGAGCGCAGGCCCAATGGACATTGGGTAGTCAAGGGTAACTTCAATATCATTACATCCCTAGAGGAGAAGAAAGGGGGCTGTGAGAGGCTGGAGGAAAAGTGTGCGGATTTTAGAGACACCAATGAGGACCTTTCCTTAGTCAACGTCATTCCAAGGGAAAGGCTGGTTCACGTGGAATAACAAAAGGTTAAGGGAAAACCATATAGAATCCAAGATTGACAGCTTCCTGGTATCAGAAACGATCATTGATACGGGAAGTGAAATTCACTCAACTACCTTTCTAGTAGCTGGACCGGATCATTGGCCCATGGAATTAATTTGGTATGGGTTGGGATCCAAGTTCAAAAAGTCATTCAGATTGGAATAATTATTTCTAGATCACCTAAGTTTTGATGAAAATATCAAAACTTGGTGGGAAGAGTTGAGAGAGGAAGGGGGTCCAAGCATGTACAAATTCCAATAGAAACTGGAAGCCCTGAAATCCAGAATAAAAAAATGGAATTGGGAGGAATTCAATAATCTTTTTGCTGATAAAAGTACCTTGGAACTGTGTATCTAGTAGATACATGCAATAGGGATGAGGGATGGATATATTCAAGAATTACAGGTGGATGAACGAATGCTTTTCTCAAGAATGGAGGAACGGGAGAATCAAGAGGAAGTCCTTTGGAAGAAAAAATCCAGGAATCACTAGCTAAAAGAGGGGGAAAGAAATACACATTAGAGGAAATTTCAACTCAAAATGGGCCTCCTAAAATGAACTAATAAAATAATAGTTAAAATAATAAAATAATATTTATTAATTTTGGAGGA
>LPNX010033090.1:167169-190632 GCA_001517045.1 Pseudotsuga menziesii
AGAAGGTACGGATCTTTTCAAGGAACTTTTTAAAACCATTCATGCTACCCCTACCATCATGCCACTTCTCTAAAAACATTCAAAGGAAGCTTGGAAAATAACTTATACATTTAATAGGAAGGCCCTAATAGAACCAACAATAGGCCTCACCCCAAAAAGTAGTAGCAAACATTTCCATCATATTGTCTTCATGAAGAATATTGGAGTCAACAATCAACTAAAGGAAAAATTTGACATGCTAAATGGCCGAATCACCATAATTTCCATGAAATGCCAGAAGCCATTTATATGCATCCCCCAAACCATTACAACAGTTAGGGAAACCCAGGATGTTTGAGAAATCGATAGGCTGAAACATTATGGTTAACTGGGCACCATATTTCTCCTTTAATTCGTCCATATCAAAAATTAATAGTATGCATTTGATATAACGATTAAACCTTGTACTGAAAAGGTGGAGCTGTCAAGTGATAATCTTTAAAGGTTTTAACATGTCACATGGGCTCATCTACACACAACAAAACTTCACAAGTTTATGAGATAACAGGGTTTTATCCCTTCGATGGAGTCGCCATGTGAAAAACAAAAATAAGCATTTATAAATCTTTTCACAAAAAATATTTTTTGCTTTTCTTTGTAAGAAAAACTGGAAAAAAGTCAGTGCAATCGCGAGATGAAAATTAAATATCTATTCTAAGAATTCATCAAACAAAGAAAAGACAAAAAGGAAGAAAACAAAAGTTGTACTTGGGAATAAAAATATTTATCCCCGGCAACGGCGCCAAAAAAGTGTTGCCTCCTTTCACACACCTGGGTCACCTGGCAGAAATCTTCAAGCCACTCGGTGTGTCCTTGGGGGAAAGTCTCAAGTCAAGGCTATCACCTTGTTCTTGACTCCTCCATTTAGGCTCAACTCCTAATGAAGCCAAGGGGGGTAGACCCTATTAAGTTACTAAGGAAAAATTATTTAGTACGGTGTTGTTAAATTGAATGAGTTACTTAGGAGTTTGAAATTTAACCATAAACAACCATAGATGACAAAATACAAAATGAGCACATGAAAGCACAATGCTGAGACACAATATATATATATATAGCAAGAAAATAGCCAGTGCCTTAAAATGGAGTCAATAGATAATCAATGTACTTGCATGTGGTTGGAGTGAATGTTTTGCAATTGCCTCTTGGTACGTTTTAAGTTATGTGAAATATGAGTTGATTAAAATTAGGTGAAGGGGTGGACTCCAGATATACCCGAGAGTACTTGGAGTATGTCCAAAACTAAACCTTCACAGCTACTTGCAAGGAATATGTGGGCTGAATGGAGTCTCTGGGGCTATTGTTCATAACACACCCATTAGGGTGTGACAGAGATCGACACCCCGAGGTCACTTTTCAGGAGTTCCCGCTTCCTTTGGGTATTTTGCCACCGTAATGGTTTGATCTAGGTGTTGGATTTTCACCTGATTGTTTGTCAATTTGGGAGAGTGAGTCCTAATTATTCTATTCACTCAAGTGCTTTTGATATAGCTTGACTGATCGGACGAACTGTAGCCAATTGCAAAGCATACACACTGGAGTCTTGTCAATTTTAGTAAATTTTGAGATGGGTGTTCTTGTTAAAAAGAAAACCCTCCAGGAACCTCTTTCAATCCAAGTGGATCTCAATTGGGGAATCAAGGAGGGGTTAATTTTATAATAGCTGATGAAACAAATGATGAAAAGGAAAACATAGATACACAATTCTGGTTTTCTAATTAGTCCTACCACGCATCTCTTTCCCCTTTCGGGTCAATCGGGAAGTCGTGGGGTAATTATTAAGATTACTTTGAAATATCAAATATGAAATATGAAATTGATAATAAGTAAAAGTATACTACCCTACAGATTAGAGCTACGCTAGTTTGCAAAAAAAAAAAAAGGCAAAAAAGAAACACGGACACAAATCCCCCCAGGGGGGATGGTGAATAGGCTCGAAGTCATGGGGTAAGTATTAAGATTAATTTGAAACCTCAAATATGGAATATGAAATTGATAATAAATCAAAGTATACTACCCTGCATATTAGAACTATGCTAGATTCAAAAGATATTAACAAAAAGTAAAAAATTAACACCGACGCAAATCCCCCCAGGGGGGATGGTGAATAGGCTTGAAAGAGCCTATTCAAAAGGACCTCTTATTTTTATTAGCAGTGACTTACAATATCAAAAAATTGAAATTGATGTAGTTTGGTCCTTGTTATCTAGGATCCAAAGGCTTATTGTTAGAATTTCATCATTAAGCTAACATTATATTAGGATCTTTACTGAGAGAATAACAAGCACAGAAATCAAGCACAAGAGACAATGAACACAGTGTTTATCCTCAGGGAAACCATAAGTGGTAAAAACCCTACAACTTCCTTAGAGATAGAATCAACACCAAAATAGAAAAGCCCCAAAACAGTAAGTGATCTCCCGACAGCAGTAACCTTCTTCTTGTCTAGCCCCAGTGTCTTTTCCTTCCTCAAATATGGGCTAAACTTGAGTGTGTATGCATTGTGTGATAAATAGAGACTCTAGTTCTCTATTTATACTAATCCCAACATGACTAAAACCCTACCAGGGCCGACCTCTACTAGGAGAGTATAATAACCCTAGTGCCCCGGAACTGCGGGGACTTTAACCCTTAGACAATAGGAGGGTTAAACACAATGACTTGACATGACTTGTTTATATGATATAACTTCCTGATAGGAACATTGGGGCATGACATAACTCAAGTACATCTCAGAATAAACATCGGGTTACAATATACAAGTGAAATACATTCTGAAGTTACATATACATTAACACTCCCTCTTAACTAGGAAGGTATTCTTTCGACACAATTTTCAGCACAAGTATTCTTCTCTGTATCTTCTGGATCATCATCGAGTCCTCGTCATTTTCAATTATTCTTCCTCTTCAAGTCATCTTCATCTTCAATTCATCTTCATCATCGGATCTGGATCATCACTCGATCTGGATCATTATGTGACATCATCACTGGATCTGGATCATCACTCGATCTGCATCATCACTGGGCATCATTACTAAATATGGATCATCACTCAATATGGATAATTTCTACTAGATCATCATCACTAGATATGGATCATCATTGCTCGATCTGGATCATCACTGGGCATCATCACAGGTGCTATCTCTTGATTATTTTTGTCATAGGAACCTCTATAGAGCCAGTCCTTTTTCATACTGGATGTATCATCTCAGAGCTAGTCCTTTTTCATACTAGATGAGCCATCATAGAGCTGGTCCTTTTTCATACCAGATGAGGCATCATAGAGCTGGTCCTTTTTCATACCAGATGTGGTAGGTACTCAGAGCTAGTCCTTTTTCATACTAGATGAGCCTTCTCAGAGCTAGTCCTTTTTCATACTAGATGAGGCATCATAGAGCTGGTCCTTTTTCATACCAGATGAGGTATCACAAAGCTGGTCCTTTTTCATACCAGATGTGGCAGCTACTTAGAGCTAGTCCTTTTTCATACTAGATGAGCCTTCTCAGAGCTAGTCCTTTTTCATACTAGATGAGGCATCACAGAGCTGGTACTTTTTCATACCAGATGTGGCAGCTACTCAGAGCTAGTCCTTTTTCAAACTAGATGAGCCTTCTCAGAGCTAGTCCTTTTTCATACCAGATGAGGCATCACAGAGCTAGTCCTTTTTCATACCAGATGTCGCAGCTACTCAGAGCTAGTCCTTTTTCATACTAGATGAGCCTCCACAGAGCCAACCCTTTTTCATGCTGGATGTGCCATCTGCACAGAGCTAGTCCTTTTTCATACTAGATGTGTCTTCACAGAGCTAGCCCTTTTTCATGCTAGATGTGTCTTCACAGAGCCAACCCTTTTTCATGCTAGATGTGTCATCTACATAGAGCTAGTCCTTTTTCATACTAGATGTGCCTTCATAGAGCCATCCCTTTTTCATGCTGGATGTGGCATCCACATATGCCTGAAAATGGAAGGAACCAATCCTCTCACCATGTCACAGCTCTTACATCTGACCATGGAAGGAACCAATCCTCTCACCATGTCAGAATGCCACAGCACTTACATCTGATCATGGAAGGAACCAATCCTCTCACGATGTCAGAAGGGCTCAGCACGGACACATCACTTCCTCTTGGGAGGAACTTTTATCTAGATAACACGAAGCTTCTCCCTGAAGTACTCAAACTTCACCCTAGCCAATGGCTTGGTCAACACATTAGCTATCTATTCGTCCTTCACAACATACTGGAGCTTCACTGCTCCTCTCTGCACCATATCCCTAATATAGTGATACTTGATCTCAATATGCTTCAACTTGTCATGGAATACTAGATTCTCTGACAACTTTACACAACTCTAGTTGTCATAGTATATACAAGTAGCATCTAACTAGAGATCAAACAAATCAAACAGTAGCTTCCTCAGCCATACTACCTCACAACTAGCTGAATAGGCTGCAACATACTCTACTTCAGCTGTACTCAGTGCCACATAGGATTGCTTCTTGCTAAACCATGAGATCACACTTGATCCCATACTAAAGCAACACCCTGAAGTATTATTCCTATTGATGGCACTGCCTGCCCAATCTGAATAAACATAACCCTCCAGGTTAATCCTTTGATCAGCCTTATACTTGAGCCCATAATCAACCGTACCCTTCAGGTACCTCAGAATATGATTTGCAGTAGTCAAGTGAACATGTCTTGGATCTATCAAGTATTGGATCAAGGTGTTCACAGCAAAGCAAATATCTAGTCTCATGTTCGTCAGGTACATCAAGTACCCAATCATCTAACGATACATCATGGCATCAACTGTCTCTAATGAAGCATCACTCAATAGCCTCAGGTTTGATGCCATAGGTGTGGTTAATGCTTTGCAACCCATCATCCCAAATCTCTTCAAGATCTCTACTGCATACTTTCCTTGTCCAAGAAAGATTCCATCTGTAGTCTGCCACACCTCCATACCTAGGAAATAATGCATCATTTCCAAGTCCTTCATCTCGAACTCAGCAGCAAGATTTCTCTTTTTATTAGAAATCAACCCATCCATACCTGTCACAAAAAGATCATCTAAATATAGTAGAAGCATCACTGGGTTTCCATCTTCCACCTTGTAGTAAAGGTTGGAATCTACTTTACTCTTGGTAAAGCCCAAACTAGATAGAAAGCTGTCAATTCTGCCATACCATGTCCTAGGTGCCTGTTTCAAATCGTACAGGGCTTTCTTTAGTTTACACACATGAGAATCCATGTCATGTGTCTCAAAACCAAGTGGTTGCTCCACATACACTTCCTCTTCTACAACACCATTCAAGAAAGCAGTCTTGACATCCATTTGGTGTATCTTCCATTTCATCACTGCAGCCAGAGAAAGTACCGATCTGATGGAAGTGCATTTGGCTATAGGTGCAAAGGTTTCTTCATAGTCTATTCCTTCTTTCTGAGAGAACCCCCGAGCCACAAATCTTGCCTT
This sequence comes from Pseudotsuga menziesii, assembly GCA_001517045.1. Classification (NCBI taxonomy): domain Eukaryota; kingdom Viridiplantae; phylum Streptophyta; class Pinopsida; order Pinales; family Pinaceae; genus Pseudotsuga; species Pseudotsuga menziesii. The sequence goes on from LPNX010033090.1 coordinate 172,690, forward strand.
ATACTTTTCAATGCTACCGTCTACAGCATGCTTGATCTTGTAGATCCATTTGGAAGTCACAACTGACTTCCTTTCTGGTCTTGGGACAACATCCCAAACATCATTCTTCATGATCGATTGATACTCTTTGATCATCGCATCCTTCCATTCTTTCTGTTTCACCACTTCTTCATATTTGGAAGGTTCTTTATCAATGAAGTCACATAGTAAAGCTACATAACTGGAACAGGATCTAGTCCTCTTTCTTTCTCTGATATTCTCTTCTAGAACCCCATATCTTTTTGCACCTTGGATAATCTCTCGTACCCAAGCAGGTTTCCTCTTGTGAGGATTCTTCTCCTTTGGTGGATCTACAGTTCTTTGTGGTTCTTTAAATTCTCGATCTTCTTCTTGAGTTTCTTCATTCATGATTGTATCATGAATTTTGGGAGCTTCTGCTTCTTCAAGTTCTTCAGCAGGTTTCTTTCTGGATTTGATGTAGGCTGAATCTTCATCAAATGTTACATCCCTACTAATGTCAATATTTTTGAATCCTGGGAAGTATATTCTGTAAGCCTTCGATCTTTCAGAGTATCCCACAAATATCCCCTTCTTTCCTAAAGGATCTAATTTTCTTCTCTTCTCTTTTGGAATGTTTATGTACACAGGACAGTCGAATATTCTGAGATGGCTGACTTATGGTTTCTTGCTGAAGAAGACTTCTTCAAGAGTCTTGTTCTTAAGTACTCTGTGTGGAGTACGGTTCTGTACATACACTGCTATTATAGCTGCTTCTGCCTAGAGATGCATAGGAAGATCTTGATCATGAAGCATAGCTCTTGTAGCTTCCATGATGGTTCTATTCTTCCTCTCTACAACCCCATTCTATTGTGGATTGTAAGGAGTGGACAAATCCCTCTTAATACCTGAGTCCTTACATAGTTCCTTGAACTCATTTGAAGTGAATTCTCTACCATTGTCTGATTGAAAAGTATTGATCTTCTTTTCATTCTGGTTCTCGATCAAGGCTTTGAATTCCTTGAACTTGCTAAACACTTCATCTTTATTCTTCATGAAGTAAATCCATGTCTTCCTAGAAAAGTCATCAATAAAAGAAACATAGTACACATATCCTCTTAGTGAGCTTGATGACATTGGTCCTCATACATCGGAGTGGATGATTTCCAAGATTCCTTTTCCTTCGCTCTCGCTACTTGGAAATGTCTTCTACGGTGTTCTTTCCTTTTGCACATCCTTTGCAGACCCCTTCATGTTTTGCTTGAATTTCTGGAAGACCTTCAACGGCTTTGCTTGCAAGTGGTAGTGCTCTGTAATGTACATGTGCAAGCCTTCTATGCCAAAGTTCATTTGGTTCTACTGTGTCATGAACCAAAGCTTGATCTGGTTGGCCCTTCAACTTGAATAGACCTCCTTCTTGTTCTCCAATCACTATTGCATCGTCAAAAGTATTTCCCTTTGGCCACATAAGAACTTGGCCATCTACAAAACAAACCCTCATTCCTTTTGCATCCAATGCAAATATGGAGAGGAGGTTCTTTTTTAGTCCTGGAACAAATAATACATTCTTCATTTTCAAAGACTTTCTAGAGTCTAGTTTATAGAAGGATTCACCACTACCTTTTATTGGATATTGGTAGTCATCCCCAAGTTTCACCTTGTGAGGTGACTCATGTTCAGATAGCTTCACAAATGATTCTTTGAATCCCATCATGTGCTTGGAGGAACCACTATCTATAATCCAATCATTGCTTCCATGTGAAACAGTTCCTGTGAGAGCAGAGATCAGTACATATTCATCCTCACTTAAAGAGTCATCACTCTGTTGTCTGATTCTCTTTGTGGAAGGTTCATCATCCTCTGCAGCATGGGCATGATGCCTTCTCTTGTTCTTCTTCCTTAGATTTCTTTTGTTAGGGAATAATTTGGATATGTGACCTTTCTCATCACATGTGTAACATCTAATAGTATTTATATATTTCCTAGAGTGTGAGATCTTACCTTTGGAGTGATAATTGCTCCTCTTGTTTTTCTTGGAGTGAACTGTGAGAGCTTGATCTTCACTACCCATCTTCTCTTCTCGAGCTGCTATCCGAGCTTCTTCTTGAGAGAATTATTCCCAAAGTCTACTGAACTTGAATAACTTCTTTCTGGCACAGATTCCTTGAATGAAAGAGTCCCATGTTCTAGGGAGACCATTCAAGGTGGTCGTCACAATCTCTGCATTTTCTACTTCTTCATCTATTGCTTCTAGCTGCTCCTTGATTTGAGAAACCCTTGTAAAGTAAGACTAAATAGTCTCAGCATTCTGGATCTTCACATTATTCAATTGATTTCTCAAAGTCATCTTCATGTTTATGTTCTTCCCTTTAAACAATTTGGTTAGGGCATCAAACATGGCTTTAGGTGTCTTGAGGGAGGACACTTGTGGTATGAGATGATCCTTGATAGAATCAGAAATGATTCTCTTTGCCATAACCAACTTCTTCTTATGTAATGCCTTAGACTCATCTCCCTCTAGAACTAAAACCTCCTCATTGATATAGGAGTCCAATTCATTCTCTTCTAGGACCAGGGAGATCCTATACTTCCAACCTCAGAATTTATCAACTCCCTCAAGCTTTTCATCAAGCTTGGTATGATGAGACATCTTAAACTAAGAACCTGAAATGGAAATACAAATTTTTTTGATATTACCAGGTCAAGATGTCGGATCTAGATTTGGAGCTGAAATCCTACAGTGCTGGTTCAGTAGCAAATTAGGGTTTTTATTTTCTGGATATCTGTCCACCCAAATGACTTGAAATTTATCCCAAACTTCAATTTTGGGGAGGAGATCAATCCCGGCCTGGGCTCACTGAAAAATTCCTCTTCTGTGAAAAGCCCTAATTTCCGGCAGCAGTGATGGGTCAAAAACTGAAAAACCTCAAAATTGGATTATGCTTCGACAAAAAGCTGCGCCCTAGGGAGGAGAGTTATTCCACACTACTTTTGCTGAAAATCTGAAGAGGAATATCCACAAACTAGGAAGCACAATGTCTTCTTCTTAGGTTAGCTCTAATACCATGTTAGAATTTCATCATTAAGCTAGCATTATATTAGGATCTTTACTGAGAGAATAACAAGCACAGCAATCAAGCACAAGAGACAATGAACACAGTGTTTATCCTAAGGGAAACCATAAATGGTAAAAACCCCACAACTTCCTCAGAGATAGAATTGGAACCAAAATAAAAAAATCCCCAAAACAGTAAATGATCTCCTGACAGTAGTAACCTTCTTCTTATCTACCCCCAGCGTCTTCTCCTTCCTCAACTATGCACTACACTTGAGTGTGTATGAGTTGTCTGATAATTAAAGACTCCAGTTCTCTATTTATACTAATCTTGACATGACTAAAACCCTACCAAGGCCGACCTCTACTAGGAGAGTCTAATAACCCTAGTGCCCTGAAACTGCGGGGACTTTAACCCTTAGACAATAGGAGGGTTACACACAATGACTTGACATGACTTGTTTATATGATAGAACTTCCCAATAGGAACATCGGGGCATGACATAACTCAAGTACATCCCGGAATAAACATCAGGTTACAATATACAAGTGAAATACATTCCGAAGTTACATATACATCAACACTCCCTCTTAACTAGGAAGGTATTCTTTCGACATGATTTTCAGTACACGTCTTCTTCTCTGTATATTTTGGATCATCATTGAGTCCTCATCATCTTCAAGTCTTCTTCCTCTTCAAGTCATCTTCATCTTCAAGTCATATTCATCATCAGATCTGGATCATCACAAGAGACAATGAACACCGGGGATGATCACTGCGGATGATCACTGGGCATCATCACTCGATTAGTAGTGACTTACAATATCAGCAAATTGAAATTGGTGCACTTTGTTCCTTGTTATCTGGGATCCAAAGGCTTACAACAAGCTTGTAACAAGCTTGAATTAAAACATAGTGGTGGGGGAAGCTTCCGGGAAGCTCTGGTTCATCCAAGAGTCAGAAATTTGGCAGAGTCTCCTTCTATTTTATGTTAGACCTTCTAAAAAATAGTGAGAAATTAAAATCAAATGTGCCCAAACACACTTTCAAAGTGTTTTGGGTCACCGCGCTAATTACAAAAAAAATAAAACTAAGTAAAAATTGTTAAACAGGGGTAATCTAATTTCTGCAAAAAGGAACCAAGGAAAGCAAGATCCCAAGGAAAGCAAGCTTTCCTTGGGATCTTGGCTTGTTGTTTGAGCATCCAATGAGATGTGAAATTTTATTGCAGAACTTAAATCTTTGAAGAACAGAAAAGGAAGCTACCTTATGAGCAAGCTTTAGATCTATGCTTTAGCTACTTGCAAAAAAGGAATTTCCTACACCTAGATCTATCTTTATGAACTGATATTCTTTATGAAATTATAGATCTAAGCAAAAAAACTCTTATAAAATAGATCTAAAAATATATATTCAATTCTTGGAACTAGATTTGATCATAAGAGGAAGAGACAAGTAACCGGAAGATTGATTTTAAAAGAAAGGAGGAAGAGAAGGGGAAAGGCTCGTTGTTGGATGGATCTGCAATGGAAACTTGTTAGTGGAATACAGAGGGGCAATGTCTTCACAAATATTTTGGATGTACAGTGGAGTCAAACTAGATCCACAGTTCGTCCAATCCTTGCTACCTGAAAGCTAAACACACAATCCTGCATGAAACCTCACGAGATCTGGATATATATATGAAAAAGAGACAAGAATTACATGCAAATAAATTATTAAACATGTATAATCTAGATATTCTAACATATATGCTATGAGATATAAGAAAAACAAGTAACCTTGCTTGCCCAACTATACTCTTATTGATTCAGCTAAATCATTCAAGCCAGACAGGGTTCAGATGCAGAAATTGAGAGAAAAGATGGCAACATCAATAGCCGTAAGACAATGCTTAATCCACACACATGAGAGCATTACTCCATTTTTCCTCCAAAGCTTCTTTATTCCAACAATCAAAAGATTACAACAGTATTACAATATCAAGCCCTTCGATCCAACTCTAACTAGCTTGGAATAGGAGGCTTATGCTTCGATATATACAAAAACCAAGAGACCTATCCTAGGGGGGCACAAATACCAAGGAAACAGATCAAATCAGCTGATGGAGAGTCAATCAATGCAGATCTGAAGCTGAACTGAGCCTACTTATCAATCAGGGGGCTGATTGAGCTGACACATCAACCCATAAACCGACACATCAGTCCACAAAGCTTCTAGCAGAGTCCACACATGTGGAGGAGAGAGAGAGGGTGCAATTCCCCATAAAGGCTGCTGAAGATCAACTCTGGATCTGATTTGATCACCTCCTTCAATCAAGGATTTGTCATATCCAGTCAATCTGGTTCAAATCTGACCGATTTCAATCAAATTGGCTGAGAATCCACTGATCTATGATTTTGGATTTGCTCCATATTCATCAATTTATTAATTAAAATAATCAATAAATGATTTTTGGGGGCTTTCTGACCTGAGTGATGGAAAATCACTCAAAACTAGGAAATAATGGATCCATGGGTTTACATTGTGCTCTTAGCTTGAAAATGAGCACCTACATGACTGAAACTGATTATTTGTCCCACTTTTATTACAAAATCAAATTTTCTAATTAAACTATTAAAAAATAGCCTAAGTTTTCGAAATAATAAATTTTGATAAAAAACAATGAAAAAACAAAAAACAAAAAAATATTGAAAAAATCTAGGGGGACTTAGACATGTTCATATGACTCGACCATGATCTCTAGCATGTTTATACATTGACACATAGACTCTAATAACCTCAATAGGCCTAAATTCCAAGCCGACCACCCCAACTTTAGAGGTATCGAGTGAAAAACTCAGAAATTATCAGTCGTTTATTCAACAACCAATAATAACCAAGGGAAAAAACACCCTGGGATGATCAGATTGACAAATAAAGTCTAAGAGACCGAGTCTTTTACAGACACTATCATGCTAGAACAGTTATTACAATTTCCCCATGGGGTATGAACATGTGATATAGTACAACAAGCACTTCCCAGAAGTACTTCCAAAGGTCTTCTTAAGTCTAAACAAGTTATCCTTGTCCAGTTCACCAGGCTCACTTGATAAAAAAACCACTAAGTACAACTTAGGTGGTAACAGGAGGTTGAAAGACTAATAGAAACTATGGATAACATAAGGACCATAAATCACCAGGGGAATGACAAACTCATATGGGGGTATAGTCCATCAGGTTCCTTCTCAATTAATGAGGCCTATATTATCTTGATTAATGCTAATCATCCGCCCACATAAAACAAATGGAAAAATATTTGGAAGAGGTAATATGGCCCAAAATTACAAATTTCAGTTAGATGGTAATGAAGAATAGAATTATAACTGGAGAGAACCTCATGAAATGAGGGATGATGGGTCCTTACTTTTTTTTCTATGTGAAGGAGAAGATGAAACAGGTAACCATCTTCTGGAATCATGCATGTACACCTCGACCATATGGGACATGGGGACAAAGCTATTTTGAAAATTCGACAGGATATGATAGCACCTGTGTAGGAATATCAGTGAGTGTTCTAAAAACCCATTCTTGAATTCATTTTTGAATCATGTTTGGGACATGTCCCCCCATTTTTTGATATGGGAAGTCTGGAGGGAGAGAAACATAAGGAATTTTCAAGGGAAAATTAGCCCTACCATCAAATTCTGGGAAGCCATTGCAGATAAAGTTCAGGAAACCATCAAGACAAAGGCCCAGAGTGATACAGACTCGGAAGCAAACACTCTAGAAAAGATTATGCTCTAAAAATTGGGTCTAACCCACACAACACAAATTGCTCCTATCATAGATAGACGTTCCAAAGAGATCCCAAGTGCTAACCAATGGTTTATCCCCCCATATGGCGCGTTTAAACTTAATTTTGATGGTGCTTCAAAGGGAAATCCAGGCCTGATGGGTTATCATTTCATCGTTGAGGATTACAGAGGAGTGATGAAGGGCTTTGGCTCAGTCTCTACTTCAAATATTTCTTGAGCCGTATATTCTAGTATTGAGCTCCTCGACACATCACATGTACATCTAGTCCCTGGTAATTCACTGGTTCTACCCATTCAACAAACGAAATCAAAATAAGTAGCCATGAATAATGAGATGTGACACCTTTCTCTTGCGCTTCCCCCACATATGCTAATAGTTCATTGAGTAGATATTATGACCAATTGATTAAAACACCAGCTGCACATAACTCTGTCGCAGCAATAATTCCTACGGTGCACTGGTTCGACCACATCTTTCACAACAATTTGCTAGCTAGAAACTTGGTGGCAAAACGAACAATCTGGTCATTGATAGAGGCAATCAAAAACCTGTGGTGGCTTTGATAAGGTCATATTTGTATTTTAACATGTTAGTTATCCCAGTATATTTCTCTTTTCCATTGAAAACTGGTGGTGGGTCTAGGCGTGCAAGTGATAGTCTCATAATCACTTCTATAAGCTCGACATCCAAAAAAACCTTCTAGTCAAGCCATAGAAATCCACCATGGAATGACACTAATAGTTGTTTAACACGTGCATTCACCTCCATACTGGGACCAAAATATGGAATGTACATAAATGACAATAAACATGCTCTCTCCAATGTTCTTTCCAATTCCATTGGAACTAGGCCCGTCGGTCCATCCTCTGTATCTTTGACAGAATGCATGTATTTATTCATTACCAAATATGGAAATTTTTGTAGGTAATGATCGAAAAAGGTCATCTTCTTGATATTTGGAAGTGTGTTTTGCGCTATTCGAACTCCTTTTAGGACAGTGGCTGCTACTAGTGAGAACCATGCATTCTTCAGAATTCTAATCTTAGGTGCATTATTTTTTCTAGGTATAATATATGATGGAAGCATAGTCGTAGACCCTATTTCTTCTTCTTTTGGTGGTGGTGTTTCTGGCTCTTTCTACTTGCGATTAGCAGATCGCTTCCCCATTGATGGAATAGGTGTATCTAGTCTCAACCTCACTGGAGGAAAAACTGGACTCTATGGCATATCGCTTACAACCATGACTTTTGGTGGAACAAATTCAGCAGTGTCTCCCATAATGAGTGCGGGTGATGCAGTCGCAACACTAGATTCTACAATTGTTCTTGTACTAGAAATGGAAATAACCATACTCTATGAAAAACTCACTTCGGCTCTTATAGTTGTAGAGGGAAATGTCTCACTTGAATGCAGTAGAATGAACATAAACTTGGGTGTGAAGGTGATAAGCCCATGCAATCAATTAGTCCTTCACACACACAAACAATGAATGGAAAATTCACAACGATATCTATCACATGGTTCAATCATTTGAATCATCATATAGAAAATGCCATAAAAAATGTCATTCTCCTATCACATCAGTGGTAGTTATTGTGCAATAATGATGGAGGGGACCAAAAAGCACAGCGTCAAAATTGCTCACGCATTTGAATTAATTATGACTAGTTGTCATTTTTATGACACAAGTCCATCTTACAACAACTCTTCTTTTTCTACAAACTGTATTCAAATTTTGATATAATCCTTTTATTGTGATAGACGAATTGTCTTCTCCAACTTTTTTCATTTGCGACAGAAAGATATTCTGCAACATCCCCCCCCCCTTCTTTTTGCGACGGACTAGTAGCCTGCGATCAAATCAAAACAAAATTACTCATAGGGTTTTTTCTTTTCTCTTTCTCTTTTCTTTTCTCTTTCTCTCTTTTTTTTCAGTTGTCCAATCCATGGCTATCCTGCTAGGGATTTAGGAAACTTTTGCTCACCAATCCTTTAACAAGTGTTCCATCTAACTTTTGTAGTTGCATTGCACCTCCATCAGTGATATCAAGTACAATATACGATCGTAATGAGTGTGTTTTCAACTTTCCAAGATGCTTTAAAAAAATTCTATCATGTTGAAGAACAAGTCCTCCAACTTTAAATTTCTTATTCTTGATGTGGAGATCATGTCATACTTTTAGTCGTTCTTTCTCAATGTTTTGGTGATAACCTGCAACCAAACGTTCCTCTTCCAACTATATTAGCTATGGCAGTCTTTCCTCGATAGCACCAACATATGTCATCTCTGTAATTGCAACAATCCTTAAGTCAGTTACAATATATTCCATTGGCATCACAGCCTCTTGTTCATACACAAGGGGAAATGGAGTTCATCCTGTCAACTTATTTCGAGTCGTATAGTATTTTGACATAAATACATATATTTTCTAGTCCCATTCCTCTCTTTTAACATTGCAAATATTTGTCAATGCATTTTCGAGGACCTTATTGAATGCTTCGATAGAACCATTCATTTGAGGGTGATATGGTGTTGTATTTCTATGCTAGATCTAGAATTCTTCATTTAATTCTTCAATCAACTGACTAACAAAATGCATACCTTGTTCACTTATCAAGATATTTGGGCATCCATATTGAGTGACAACATTATCGAACATGAAATTGGCGGCAGTCACAACAGTACAATCTCTTACTGATGTGTCTTTAGCCCTTGTGGTCAAGAAATCAGTTGCAGTAATAATATATCTTGCACCTATTCTCTTCCCTGTTGGATCAATAGGTCCCACAAAATAAACAACTCATTTTTCAAATGCATGCAAAGTTACTTGAGGTACTAGTGGCATTTCATCTTGTCACGATGATTTTCTAGTTCTTTGATAGACATCATAACTATGACAGTATTGTCAAGCATCCGCATGCATGATGGGACACCACAATCGTGCTTGCAATATCTTTCGTAGTGTAGCTTTTCCAGCATAATGTTCTCCTATGACAGCATCATGTGCTTCATTTAGTATCATTTTTCACTCATTTTCCAAGACACAACAATGAATAATCTCATCAGGGACCGTTTTATATAATTGTCCAACGATTAACTAGAAATCTGCAACTCTCACAACTAATTGTTTCTTCTATGGAGTAGTAAATTCAACTGGGGCATATCCTATGCTTAAAAATTGTATGATGTCTTGATAATGATCATCAAACATTTTTATTACAAATTATTATGTGTCAAGGAGACTATCATCGATATTACTAGGTTCTTCGCCACTCTCAATCCTCAAGAGATGGTCTAGCCTTGAATTTAGTCAACCCGATTTAACAATGAAATCAAACACAAATTCCTAAAAAAGGATAATCGACTGGAAAATATACCCCCCAATAACTAGCTTATTGATGAGGTATTTCAACATTGAATGATTTGTGTACATTTTAAAATGTCCACCCAGTAAGTAGTGCCGAAATTTCTGTAGATCATATACCATAGCTAGTCTCTCTCTTTCTATCTATTAGGATTATTAATCCTCCCTTGTCCAATTTGTTCATATGTCTGAATCGAGAGTCATGTCTAAATCGGGAGTCCATCCAATCTATTTATAGTCATTAACACCATTGGGTCCACTTGGCCTAATTGGGGCACATGTTTCAATTACTAAAGTGTGGGGAACACTAATTAAGGCTCACTGTCACTGATTGCACTTGATTGCATCAATTTAGGAGCCTACTAGACCAATCCCTACAATTTAGGAGCCACCAGAAGTGCTGAAACCAACCAAGGTCAGTTCAGTTCAGTTGATGACTGGTTAAGCTAAGTTAGGAGTCAGTTACATTCAGTTCTATTCCTCTACATTCAGTTAGCGCTAGGTTTACTTGACTGAACTCAAGAGGGGTGCATTTCTCACTTGCCATAGTCAGTTAACCTTAGTCAACACTTGAGTTGTGTTTTAGAACTCTGATGAACTCCAGTTATGGTTTAGACAAGGTCAGTTAACTACTGAGTCTTCCGATAGTGATTTAGACAAGGTCTTAGTTACCTACAGTCAAGTAGAGTCTAATCAATTCAAATTTCCTCATGTGGATTCAAATTGCTTGTGGCTGTTAAAGCCATTGTACTTCATTGTAATTATCTATCTAATTACTCTTTGATTAATGAAAAGCATTCATAGCTACAAGCCAATTTTGCACTATTTCATTCTTCAATAACTGAGTAAATTGTGTGATCTATCATGTGATTTGTGTGTTTTTCCACAGATCTATGTGCTCAATTTAATATGGTATCAGAGCCTCGGTAGACAAGGCACTTCTCCTCCTCAGATCTCCTACTAGATCATTTTTTGAGCAAAATTTCTCCTTCCAGCACTGCACCAAAAGCAGAGAATTTACCACTTAATACCCCAAGAAAAGGAATTGTTGATCAAGATTGCTTGATTAACTAAGCTGGGTGTGAAGAAAATTCCAAAAGTGCAATTTATCTGCCCTTACGGTGCCCTTTTTTTTGTTTTGCAGGTACAACTTTGAAGGGATTCATTAGTTCCTCTTCTCACCCTATCCTCAAACTATTCAGAATGGAAGAAGGAGATGATTTCATCTCTGATAAGAAAAGGTCTCTGTCGGGTGTCTATTCAAGTTGATAGATATTTTTTTAGTAAGATTGACTGGATGAATACAAGTGATGGAGCTTTTCGAACAATAGCAATGGGTCTTTCTCATAGCTTGCTCTACCTCATTAGATCTATTGAAAACCCAAGGGAATATATTGAAGACCCGAAGGAACTCTGGACAAGATTGGACAGAACCTTTGGAGTGATTAATGAGGATCATAATATAATTTTGGAGAGAATATCCAGCACCATAATCACTCTTGATCCAAAATTCTCAGCCTCCACTCTCTCTGATGAAGTTGTTCAAGATGAAGAAGAAGCAGAAGCAGCTTCTACACAGTCAATTTGAATTGAAGACAGTCTCCATCAAGTGACTCCTTCTCCTGATGCTCCGGAAGTTCATGAGATATCTGATATCTCATATTCTCATATTTCTGAAATAGAAGAAGACATTTGAATCTCTGATATTGAAGAAAAATTCTGCTGCACTTCCATGCAAACATTCACCGGTGATTTTCCTTTAAATTCTGTGCAAAATTTACCAATAATTGCTTTCGAAAGTGAAGAGAAATTTGATTTTTCTCCCTCTAATGTTGATGCTGGTCTGAAAATATGTGATACCTTGGATATTTTGGAAGAAATATCAGATTACTAGAGTGATCCATTCACTCCCCATGATCTATATTTTCCAGCAAATTCTTGCAGGATTGCATGCACCAAAATTCAGAATTTTGAAGAAGAAGAAATATGTGCATCCATCGTCTCAGTTAACCATTTATTTGAATATGATAGTAACATTATTGTATATAATATGATCTTATTTAGATATTATCTGATATTTCTTGGTTTAATATATCAAATTCATAATCTTTCAGTACTGCTTGTAGCTGTTCCCATCAACAGTGTGAAGAAACAAGTACCGCAAGTTTCCTACAAAATTGTTGTTGGGGATTTGATTCCATTTCATAGTTTTGGATATGTTTTGAAAATATTTATATCTTATTTAATTTATTATATGATATAATTTGTTTCATATTTTAAAATTCAAAATCCTTCAGTTATTCTTGTAGCTGCTCTCACCGATTCCGGGGTGAAAAATCAAGTACCGCACTTTCTCTTCAAAACTGCTGATGGGGATTTGGTGTTAGTTTCCTCATATGAGGTTGTTGACATTTTATTATGTGATTCATTAGATATTTCAGAAGCTATATCAGACTACATATCTCAAGCATTTTCTCTCAACAGTCCCAGTGCTTCTCTATCATTGATCACATGCTCATCTCCTCACAGAACTAGTAAAGAGGAAGATTTTCTACATCTGCCTGGACACTTGCTCCTAAAACTTGGGGCTGTTATTACCATTCATGGTTTTCTTTTCATGTATACAACATATAATTTTCTTGAGTGTTCCTCACATTCTCTGAATTCTCAAGAACATTTTCTCACTTTTCAGTTGACTTCAATTGCTCTACATGGGTCCAGTCTTCATCCGGTAGCTGTCTATATTTCTGATTTAGTTGAGCATATCATTCTTCTTCCAAAGAGGAATATTCCTCCAGAAATAATTATGGATAGGTTCACATGCCAGCGCCCAGGATACCTATGTGAAGAAGAACCAGATTGATCCTGATTCTACCTGCTTGATTAGAGGAGGGGATTTTTTTCCATGTGGTTTTTTCCCTAGCACCTTTTTTTGAGCAGTTAATTTACTTTAATTGATGTAATGGGTGACCTATGGTCTTAGTTACCAGGGCCCATATATTTTCCAAGTTAGCATTTAGGGGGTTTGTTAGGATTATTAATCCTCCCTTGTCCAATTTGGTCATATGTCTAAATTGGTAGTCATGTCTAAATCAGGAGTCCATTTAGTCTATTTATAGTCATTAACACAATTGGGTCCACTTGGTCTAATTGGGGCACATGTTTCAGTTACTAAAGTGTGGGGAACACTAATTTAGGCTCACTGTCACTGATTGCACTTGATTGCATCAGCTTAGGAGCCTCCTAGACCAATCCCTACAATTTAGGAGCCACTAGGAGTGTTGAAACCAACCAAGGTCAATTTAGTTCAGTTGATGACTGGTTAAGCTAACTTAGGAGTCAGTTACATTCATTTCTAGTCCTCCACATTCAGTTACTGCTAGGTTTACTTGAATGAACTCAGGAGGGGTGCATTTCTCACCTACCACAGTCAGTTAGCCTTAGTCAACACTGAATGTAACACTTTAGTTGTGTTTTAGAACTCCCATGAACTCTGGTTATGGTTTAGACAAGGTCAGTTAACTATTGAGTCCTCCAATATTGATTTAGACAAGGTCTTAGTTACCTACAGTCAAGTAGAGTCTAATCAATTCAAATTTTCTCATGTGGATTTGAAATTGCTTGTGGCTATTAAATCCATTGTACTTCATTGTAATTATCAATCTAATTACTCTTTGATTAATGAAAAGCATTCACAACTGCAAGCCATTTTTGCACTGTTTCATTCTTCAATAGCTGAGTAAATTGTGTGATCTATCATGTGAGTTGCGTGTTTGTCCATAGATCTATGTACTCAATTTAATACTGTCATGGTATAGTTCTTCTCTGCTCTTGATAATTTCCTTCTAGAGAAAGAAATAGGATGATCAATCGATCCATCGCTAGATTGTGCTAGTATGACGCCAAGCGTGACATACATCACATTGACATGTACATGAAATTCCTTTTTCTAGTCTATAAATACAAGTATGGGTGTTGTAACCATATTGTTCTTTAAGGTGTCCAGAATTTCTTAGAAATTTTTCATGCACTGGAACTTAATTAACATCTTTATTTAATAAATTCTCCATTGGAGAAGTCACGTTTGCATATCCCTTGATAAATTTTCAATAGTAGACAGTATGTCCTAATGTTGTTCTCAGTTGCTTCATTATGGTAGGTGGTGGTAGGTCGATTATGATCACAATTTTAGCATGGTCGACCAAGATTCCATCAAGACAAACCATATGGCCTAACAGAATTCCAAAAGGAGCGTAAAAAATACATTTATTTAATTTCAACGAAATATGATACTGGTGACACCATTCCAACATCATTATGAGGCTCCCAATATGATCCTTAATGAGCCCAAATATCGTCCAATCTTCAAAGTTGACCTCAATAAATTTATGAATAAAATATTTGAAGGCAGACACTACTATCCTGGAAAAGATAGCAGGATCATTCTTGAGTCCAAATTGAATTATCGTGTATTGGAAACAACCCCACTCCATCACAAAGGTTGTCTTGTGTCGATCTTCCTTTGCGATTTTGATCTAATGTTATCCAAAGAACCCATCAGTGAATGAATAAACCTCTGGACCCCCTACACTTTATAATACCTCATCTATAAATTGATTTGGAAATAGGCCATATAAACAAGCATCATTTAATTTCCTTATGTTGATGTAAATCCTTACTTCACCTATATCCTTCTTATCTTGCACTACTATCAAAATGGTCCATTCAGATTCTTCAAGAGGTTCTATGGTATCTGCATCCATCATTTGGTACAATTTTGTCTTTACTTTTTCTTTATACTGTGGATTCAATCGGTATGGTCGTTGCTTGGCAGGTTTTTAGTTGGGATTTAATGGTATTTTTATTTATCGAAGGTATCCGATAATTCCTTTCATTTTCAAGAATTTATTAGGGAACAACTACTGACATTCATGCAATAGGTCCATAATTTTCCCAACAGTTTCATCATCCCAATAATCTCCAATACTTTCAAATTTTGGATTCTTCAGGGAACCAATGTTTACTTTCTTGACTTTTAGTGGATTCAGAAAGTGATCACTAGAAATACCAAATCCTTCCACTGCACACGTACTTTCAGACTCTGGTATGTTTATGTTGAGTGCATCATCATCATCAGGTTCTCCTGTCACATTATACCTCTCCATCTAGTGTTGGATTATTGTGCCGCGCTAATTGAAGTTTGTCATTGCGATAGAGATGTCTTCAAATATCTTTTCCTTGATTACTTGAAATGCAGCATCAATCGATGGATGATCATCAACAAACTCAAATGTGTGTATGAATCTAGTATCTAATTCATCCCATTCAACAGTCCCTCGCCTCAGTTCAACTAATGTATAACAGTTCCTTAGTATCACGTATAATGTGTGTATGAACTGATGAACCCACTATCGTAGACATGCCTCCCATGTCGCATGACAATAATCAATATGGTCGATAGGATTGTTCAATCCTATATACTTTTGAATAGTATAGATGATTTGTTATCTTAATCTTATCTCCATCAACCTTCGACATTGTGGCCATTCTAAGATGGATTCTTTATGTGCGACCCACCATCTGGTGGGTGTAGCTTTCAGTGCAAAGTCCAGGCCACAAAATCATTGATGTTCTATGGATTTTTTCCTCAAATTTTGTTAGAAAAGATGCAAGGTTAGGTAAAAATTCATATGTGGGTAGATCACTTACCCGGATTCCTACCCATTGCACTAACCATGTAATTCTTGTGCACCTTCACATGGATACTTCATGCATTTGATTCTACCAATTTTCAATTGCTTTTCCAGAATCCAATCTACAATAACTAATACTCCGCAAACTAATATTTACATATTCCATTGGATTTACATAATTGTCCATTTCAGACATGATGTTATAGATATGGTCCAAATAATTTCCTTTCCCTTCACTATTTATTGGCTCAACATATCTCTGAACTTGTAGAGGATCAATTGGTGCAACCACCCTTAGCTTTGAATATTCAAATGTTAAGATTCTTTTCTTAAAATTTGATGATGGCCTAATTATCAATTGCCTAATTGATCCCCAAAAGAGTGGGATACATATTTTGTTAGTTTTTTCAACATTTAAGCTAGCATTATGTTAGGATCTTTTCACTGAGAGAATAACAAGCACAGCAATAACATAAGCACATCACAAGAGACAAGAGACACAAATATTTTAGGAGGGGAAACCATAAATGGAGAAAACCCCTCAACTTCCTCTAAGATAGTATCACCACAAGATGTGAACCCAAAACAGTAAGATGACCTCCCTTCACAACAGCAGCCTTCTGTCTTCTGTCAAGCCCAAGAATTTCCTTCTCCAAAAGTGCGCCACACTTGAGAGAGCAAGAGAGCTAAGTCACAAGTGATAAATAGAGAGACTCTCACTCTCTATTTATATTCTTCCGTTGACTTGAAGTGCACTCAGCCTAATAATTACTACTCGATCCTACACCTTAATTAGTGTATAATAACTCAAATGCCCCAAAACTGTGGGGACTTACCTAATGACTTGATATGACTTGATTACATTATTAATCCTCCCGATCGGAACATCGAGGCATGACCACATGACTCAAATGCATAATAGAAACATCCCGGAATAAACATCGGGTTACAATATATGAAATACATAGAAGAATACATTCCGAAGTTACATATACATCAACACTCCCTCTTAACTAGGAAGGTATTCTTTCAACACAATTTTTCAGCACTGGTCTTCTTCTCTGCATCAACTGGATCATCTTCATCTTCGAGTCATCTTCATCTTCAAGTCATCTGGATCTGGATCATCTCTCGATCTGGATCATCATAAAATGGCATCGCTGGGTCTAGATCATCACTCGATCTGGATCATCTCTCTAGACTGGATCCGGATCATCTCTCTGGACTGGATCTGGATCATCACTCGATCTGGATCATCACTGCTGGATCTGGATCATCACTCAATCTGGATCTCTCGGAGTCATCATAACTGGATCTGGATCATAGCTCGATCTGGATCTCCACTAGTCACCATCATGTGTGTACTATCTCGTCATAGGAAGTTCTACAGAGCCAGCCCTTTTTCATGCTGGAAGTAGGCCCACCACCTGCAGGTCTTCATCATCACTGGCCATACTGGAGAATCCTCAGGACTTATTACGTGCGTCACAAAACCTCAAAAGAGCATCCCAGGACTGATTACGGGCACACATCCCAACCTATAGGATCTCCCAGGGCTCCGAATTACATGTGACCTCACCACAAAACCTCGCAAGAGCATCCCAGGACTGATTACGGGCACACAGCCCAACCTATGGGATCTCCCAGGGCTCCGAATTACATGTGGTCTCACCACAAAACCTCGCAAGAGTATCCCAGGACTGATTACGGGCACACACCCCAACCTATAGGATCTCCCAGGGCTCAGAATTACATTTGGTCATGGCAAAACATCGTAAGAACATCCTAGGACTGATTACGGGCACACAGCCCAACCTATTGGATCTCCCAGGGACCGAATTACATGCCATCTGCACAACCTGACTGAGTGTTCCTGGTAACTGACTAGGTGCCTCCATTCCTAGAATGGCAGTTGCCCTTACATCTGTCCTAATCGACAGAATGGCCAGCACTTATATCTGACATGGAAGGAACTAAATCCTTTAGCCATGAACAGAATGGCTCTGCCCTTACATCTGACCTGCTCGTCAGAAT